>JAJGRW010004746.1:0-19239 GCA_025461045.1 Carex parvula | reverse complement strand
TACAGTTTCGGACTAGCTTCCTGAAAACTCATCATATTGTAATTAGAAATATATTTGAGTTCTATACAATAATGAAAATATTTTAATATCACTAACATGAGGAAAATGGTGATGTGTGAAACATCGAGCCATTTGTCGGATGACGAGTGGTGGAAGAGGTCCTTGAAGTCTCTGAACGACAGCAGGAGCTCCCTGCCTTCGTGTAGAAACATCCCAGGTGGGACAGGGATGATGATAGCCTCCATGCCGTCGGGCGCCGTCATCAAGTAGTCGTGGAGAAGGCGCAAATCATTGGGCAAACGGCTGTATTCTTCTTCTGTGACCATAGGACGGGGCGGTGATTGTGGCGCGTCAGGCGCGATGTCGCAAGCCACCTCCTGACGTACCGGTGAGAGAGCCGTACCGGTAACATCATCCTCGTGTCTGTATCAAGTTATAGATGTATTATTCTAGTATTTCAAAAAGAATGAGTTGAATGTAACAAAATAAATGAATTTTTTTATGAATTACCTGATCCAAAACAATCTGACTCTTGGGCCATTGGACAAATGACATCCGTGCGTCATCAAGCACAACCGCGTCGTCGGTAGGGACAGGAAGGGGTACGCGCTGCCATCCATCCACGACTAACTCAACCTGCACGCATGCATGGTCGGGTCTTAGCTGAGTATTGTGTACACTTTTGGCGAGTGGATGTACAACGCCCTTAGCAACGATCATAGAAACACTGCCATTCCGCAGGACGAGGTCGCATGCTCTGGGGTCCTGCAAATTTATAGGAAAGTTGTTTATTCTAGTGATGCGATATTGTCCAACAAGGTTGCAAACAGGTTTTAAATACCTTTAGATTATGAAGAAGTATTGATTACCTTGAGATTATCCAAATCTGGCGCCCCACGTGCCGGATGCTTGACTACTTCGCCGAATTCCCGGCGAAATGGGAGGTGGTTGCTCGGATGGCTGCGTAGTTGCTGATCTAATTTGTGTCAACATTGCTTCCATCTCAGCAAACCTTGCGTCGTACTCTTTGCTCACCTCCGCGCGTATCTGCGCAACTATCTCGTCTTTGTTTACCTTGGCACGAGATTTTCTTCGAGGTTTCTCTCCCTCCACTCGGAACACCTCCTTCCAGCCCCTGTAGACCCCTACACCCCTTACTCGACCCGGGTGTTCTGGATTCTCGAGCGCCGCGGACAAGGAATCATTTTGTCGTTCGACACTCCGGGCACCCGAGTTGACCTCCTCCACTTCCAACTGTTCAAGTAGAAGAATTAGTTAAAGCAAAAGAACAATTGACGTACTTTCGGAGTTATAAATGACTCTTACCATTCTTTGAGCCACGCTTTGCAACTCCGTTGGGAGTACTATCCTCCCGTCAGCGGTTACCTCGGCTCTACCCATGACCCAATCTTTGCCCCTAGGATTTTGGATCCTAACCACGGGTGAGTCAGAATCCTTGTTCGCATCCAGGACTTTCCTCCATTCTGCCGACTTACCCTCGTAACCACCTGACCCTAGATGGTGTGGATACTTGTTAAAGGCAACGGTCCTCCTGCCTTTATCACTCTTTGCCTTCACGGAAACAAGACAATAACGATCAGTTAGTTTTAGAAAGATAAGTACAAATCGAGAAAGAATAAGCATAAATTTGGCACGAGTTAGATACCTGGAACTCTTCAGTAGACTTCAAAACTTGATACGCATCCCAGTCCTCTTGTTTTAGCCATTTGTAGTAGCCGACCGGATTTTTCCCTTTCTCCATGAACTCCGTCTTCAACGTGCTCTTGTATTGCTTCCATCCATTGTTCATAATCTTCAACGTCTTATTCTTTGGAACATCACTCTGGATGTTCCATTGAGCCTGATTGACACAAAAATTTAGTGTATTTAAATATAGATCATACATAAGTGAAAATTCAAGAGAAGAGTTGTTAGGCACTTTACCTTCACCGTGTTCCACCACTCGTCCTTCACCTCTTTCTCGAAATGATCCCATCTCTCAACAAGGATACTCGCATTTTGTTTCACGAAGCTCGTACACCAATTTGAGTATTTCAGCCGTTCTGGTCCCTGCGCACGCCCGTCTTCTGTGAACCAGATTTTGGGTTGGGTCTGCTCAGAATGGCTCGTGCACATTGTAGGCCCTCTTCTCCTTCTTTCTGACGAGGCAGTAGCTTGCTGCTCCTCTTCTTCCATCATATCCTCGTACTCATTTTCATTCGACATGGTGCTGCATGAAATTAAAGATCAAATCATTTGACATATAACCTAGATTAATCAACCAACTTTTGACATATAACCTATATTCATCAAGAGATTAATCAATCACTTGTTGACATATATCCTAGATTATTTGAATTAACCTACAATAATTATGGTACAAGCACAATGTATTCAAGCACAAATTAACCTAAAATAACCTAGGTTATATGCTAAAATTATGGTACAAGTACAATGTCAACAAGTACAATGCTAAATAACCTAGGTTATATGCTAAATAACCTAGGTTATATTCAAGCACAATGTATTCAAGCACAATGCTGAAATTATGGTACAGCACAATAATTATGGTACAAACACAATGTATTCAAGCACAAATTAACCTAAAATAACCTAGGTTATATGCTAACGGGTTCAATACTAATCATGTCTAACGGTTCAATACTAATCATACACGGTTGAGAGAGAGAGGAGCTAACCAATAAGAAAAATAAACAAATACCAACCATGTCTAACGGGTTCAAACCCAATAAGAAAAATAACGAGAGAGAGAGAGCTAACCACGGGTGAGAGAGACCACTGGTTAGAGAGAGAGAGACCGAGGTGGAGAGAGACCGAGGTGGTGAGGCGGCGAGGCGGCAAGGCGGGGAGGCGGTGAAGAGCTCGGAGAAGGCTCAGCAAAATCTTCTCTGTGAGGGTTTTTGAAACTGATGTTTATTCTCTTTTCGGACTTGTGAAAATTTTGGAAGAGAAGGATTTCGAATAATAGTGTTTTTTCTCATTATACACGGACTTTTAACTTAAAAGACCGTGTACAAAGATCTTTATACACGGACTTTACTCTAAAGGCCGTGTGCAAATACCCTTTCTACACGGACATATAGCTAAAAGGCCGTGTAGCTCTCTACCCTTTCTACACGGACATATAGCTAAAAGGCCGTGTAGCTCTCTACCCTTTCTACACGGACTATTAGCTAAATGTCCGTGTATAAATTGGTCCGACAGGTGGGTCCCAGGTTCAGTAAAGTTCTCTGAATGGTTGCGGGCCGCAATACTTCATAAAGTTGTTTGACAATTTTAACTAATATTTATTTTAACTAATATTAAATGTTTGATAAAGTTGAACATAATATTTTAAACATAATATTTTCATTAAACATAATCCTTCCTTAAATATTTTAACTAATATTAAATATTTTAACTAATATTTAGTGAAAACTAATATTTTAACTAATATTTATTTTATTTTATTATTAAATGTTTTAACTAATATTTTCAAAAACTAATACTAATATTTGATAATATTATAAGCATTAAACATAATCCTTCATTATAAGCATTAAACTAATATTTGATAATATTTGATAATATTTGATAATACTATTACTACATTATGCTTTTTTCTTTTTTTTCCCTCTTTTTTTTATTTTTTTATTTGATATATTACAAGCTAAAGTTGCAATATTAAAAGCTACACGGTCTTAAACAAAATAAATATTACACATTATGCTTTTTTTTTTCCTTTTTCTCCTTTTTTCCACTATTTGAACGGTACCCTCGGCCCATAATCCTTCATTGTGGTCGGACCGCATGTAGTCAGCTTCGTCTACCCCTTCAAGTGTTGCTACCTCAGTTTGCACATCGGTACAAAATGGAGGTACTTCGTCGAACTGGTCGTACTCTTCTTCATCGACGACATTTTCTACCCCGACAATCCTTCTTTTTCCGGATAGGACGACGCTCAACCTGGCATCACTCGGGTCAGTGGCATAAAAGACTTGGGTGGCTTGCTTGGCGAGTATAAACGAATCATCAACATGCCCAATCCTGTTTAAATCAACGAGTGTGAACCCGTCGTTATCAACTTTAACACCTCGGTCTTCGACCCATTGACACCGAAACACGGGAATGCTCAGGCGAGGACTGTAAATGAGCTCCCAAATTTCTTGAATAACGCCATAATATGACTTTGATGCTATTACAGCCCGGCCATCTCCGGATCTACTGAATTCTTGAGAGGTCGCCACCAACGTCACCCCACTGTTTTGCATCGTGCTCTTATCACTCTGGGATTTAGTATAAAATGTATATCCGTTAATCTCGTATCCTTGGAATGTTCTAACAACAATTTGGGGTCCTGCGCCAAGTAGTTTAACAATTTCAGGTACGGGGTGTGACTGCACTCTTTCTTTCAGCCATCCTATAAAAGAACGATTATGCTCGTTAGTAAGCCACTTCTGACTCCTCGTGTAGTTTTGTTGTTGAAGGATTGTCATGTGCTCATCTATATAGGGAGCAACATCTGTCATGTGTTGTAGTACAATAAAATGTGCCTTTTGTAGTTCATTTAGATCAGCAACTACGGCTCTCAACCCAATTGTCCTGACTCCTTGGAGCCTTCCCTCGTATCGAGATTTTGGAACGCCAATAGGATCCACACCGGTCAAGTAGTTGGTGCAAAAATCAACCACCTCCTCCGTAGAATATCCTTCTATAATGCTGCCTTCGGGTCGATGTCGGTTCCTTACGTATTTTTTCAAGATGCCCATGTATCTCTCGAATGGATACATATACCGAAGGAACACGGGACCACAAATCTTAATTTCTCTCACAAGATGAACAACAAGGTGAACCATGACATCGAAAAAAGATGGCGGAAAATACATCTCAAGTTGGCAAAGAGTAACGACGACCTCCTTTTGCAAAGAGTCCAATTTTAGAGGGTCTATCACTTTGGAATTTATTGCATTGAAGAAAGAACAAAGCTTCGTAATGGTTTGACGAACGTGCTTTGGTAAAATTCCCCGAATTGCAACCGGAATTATATGTGTCAGTAAAACATGACAGTCGTGAGATTTCAGACCGACCAGTTTCAAGTCCTTCATCGACACCAACTTCTTAATATTCGAAGAATATCCTGATGGGACTTTTATACCATTGAGGCATTCACAGAAGCTTGTTTTCTCTTTCTTTGACATTGTGCACAGTGCGGGGGGTAGGTATGTGCGCTTCCCTTTCTCCTGCGGTGCGAACTCGGGTCGTATTCCCATCTCTACCATGTCTTTTCTCACTTTAATACCATCTTTCGTCTTCCCCGGAATGTTCAATAATAAACCAATTAAACTGTCACAGACATTTTTTTCGACATGCATGACATCTAGGCAATGCCTCACTTCTAAATATTTCCAGTACGGTAGCTCCCAAAATATGGACCTCTTTTTCCAAATATTCTTCGGTAGTGCTTTGGCGCATTTTCCAAAAACAACATCAATGTTTTTTACCCGTTCGAAGACACTCTCCCCGTCTAATGGATGACGAGCCACTCCAAGCTCAATTTTCCCGTTGAATGCCATCTTCTTCTTACGATATGGGTGATTAATAGGAAGAAACCTACGATGCCCCATGAATACATTCTTTTGACAATTTTTCAACCTCAGCACCTGCGTGTCATCTTCACAGATCGGGCACGCTTTTGCTCCTTTACAAGTGTAACCCGACAAATTCCCGTACGCGGGGAAATCATTTACGGTGCAAAACACCATGGCCCGCAAGGTAAAGGTCTCTTTCATATACGCATCCCACACCGGGACGCCATCACGCCACAATTTTTGGAGGTCCTCGATTAATGGTGCGAGATATACATCTATGTCATTTCCGGGTTGTCTGGGTCCTTGGATTAGTAATGACATCATTATATATCTGCGTTTCATGCACAACCAAGGAGGAAGATTGTAGATGCATAAAAGAACAGGCCAAGTACTGTGCCGACTGCTCATACTTCCAAACGGACTCATTCCATCTGAGCTCACCACAATCCTAAGGTTCCGCGGTTCAGAACCAAATTCTTTGAAATGTCTGTCAATGTTTCTCCATTGAGGAGAATCAGCCGGGTGCCTTAGTTTACCGTCATTTTTGCGCTCTTCTTCGTGCCAGCGCAATAATTTTGCATCTTTGGGATTCGCAAACAACCGTTTGAATCTCGGTATTATCGGCAAATACCACAACACCTTAGCCGGAGGTCGGCCACTTGTGTCCTCGTTACAATCATCAGTGTCCTGGTCCTTACGACGTTTATATCGTGAAACACCGCATTTAGGACAGACATGCATGGCCTCGTACTCGTTACGATACAATACACAGTCATTCGGACATGCATGTATTCTTTCGATCTTCAACCCCATTGGACATATCAACTTCTTTGCCTGATATGTTGTACCGGGTAACTCGTTGTTATCTGGGAGCATTTCTCCTAAAAGCTGTAATAAGGACGTGAAACTCTTATCGCTCCAACCATTGTCTGCTTTTAAGTTTAATAATTTCAACACAGCTGACAGTTTTGTAAATTTGGTACACCCGGGATACAACGGCTTCTTAGATTCATTAGACAAATTTTGAAATTTATCATAATTTTTATCACTAATTTCATCTTCCACATCACGTAACATATCCTCCAAATTTTCAGTAAACTCGTGTTCTACATTTTCATCAAAATTCCTCTCCATCTCATCATCGTCATTTTCGGGTTCGACGTTAATATCAGAATATTCGGCACTCTCATAATCCTCGTTCCAATCAAGTTCAAAATTATCAGAAATTCCAAAATTCTCATCATTCAATTCACGATTACAATCCTTATTGGCACTACTACTTTCCCCAAATTTCTCACCATGCATGAACCAACATGTATATCTCTTCTTAAATCCCCGACAAATCAAATGAGCTCTAATTTCTTCGATGTCCAAAAATCTTAATAAATTTTTACAATCTTTACAAGGACATAAATGTCTTCTTCTTTTTATTCACTCTATAACTCTCAGCAAATTTTATAAACTCATCAACGCGAACCAAATATTCTTCACTGTCACGTCGCATTTCATACATCCAGCTTCGATCCATCTGTAAATTAAATTAAAAAAATTATTTGATCAATTAATCATGCATGGTCAACATTCTCCTTCGTGTACAAAATTTTGGGCTTACAAAGGGCCGGTTTACAATCCTAACCCACTCTTTGAATATTATGTCTCATATGTGAACACATATTAGCGAGATTTAATTAGTATTTGAGAAAAATTCGGCAGCATTTCCCCTTAACTCCCCAAGTATGCGTACGAACCACATACTCGTAGGAGCAATAAGGGAAAATACTGTCGAACTTTCCTCAAATACTAATTAAATCCCGCTAATATGTGTTCACATCCTAAATGAGACATAATATTCAAAGAGCAGTCCCAAAACGGGGACTATCCAAAATTAATCCCTATTGGATTAATTTTGAACGGGCATGGACCTAAAAGCATCTAAAGGTCGGTTATTGGACCACAATACGTACACTAATTAATTACATCTAAAATTAAGAATTCAAGAATGCATGAAATGACCTAATTAAATAAGCCTAAATAACAGAAAATTAGAGAAAGAAAATGATTTAAATACATATTACTAACCTTAGAAAGATGGAGAGGAGAAAATACAAACTTAATTCAAAGATCTCAGATCTCAGCTGCTGGCCTCGATCAATTCGCAGAAATAAAAAGCTCAGTTCGAGATGTATGAACTAAAAACTTGATCAAAACGGCGCTCTGGAAGGGAAGATAATAAAACCCTACACTATTATACACGGCTATTTAGTTATATATCCGTGTAGCTCTCCACCTATTTCTACACGGCTTTTTAGTTATAAATCCGTGTACAATTATAAGATTTATACACGGCTTTGTATTAAAAGTCCGTGTAGCTCTCTCAATTATTTGCACACACACTTATTTACACACGGATTTGTGGTTTCTAATAAACCGTGTAGCTCTCTCTAATAATTCGACACTGATTGTTAACTAATTATCCGTGTAGAAATCGTTCAGATCTTTTGAACTCATATTTGGTACACTGTTTTTAATATAATTGCCAAATCCGTGTACAATGTGCAGTGTACAAAACCAGTTTTTGTAGTAGTGTTTTCATCTTTGTATAACAAAAGTTGGTCTCAATGACCAAAGAAAACAACTCTGTGTCCAGGTGCAATTTAAAAAAATGAACGGCACAAGTTGCTGATGCTGCCTGAAATTTTTTTTTTTTCGAGTTATTATTGTATCAAATCAAGTGGTAACAAATGTTGAAAAATGAATGCACTAAAATTAGCTTAAAAATCTCCACATTTGACCATTTGAGTTGATACTAAATAAATTAAAAAATATATAAATTCTACATGTAAACGCATAACTAATGAAATAGATGGGTTTGAAAGGTTTGGATTCACCATTTGAAGTTGATTCGATAGGTTTTAAAATTGATGTTATATAGGTTGAAATGACACTGATGTCATACTAGCCATATTCGCTTTTAGTACACTAGTACGACCGTACAACTACAAGCAACATGTTTGACTTTAACGACATTAACAGGCCCAATATATTTATTTGACTATGTATCCAAAAACCCACAAACAGACGGGTCACAGAAACTTAATTATATATAATTCATTAAAATTAATAGTAGCTGAAAAATATTAAAACATAAAGTTAAATATTAAACAATTAATAATCTAACAGTCCTTACAGCAATATAACACATTAATTAATACATGAAGAAAATGATCAAATCAATGTACAAAAAAAGATGCTAACAGGACAAGCACCAAAGGAAGATCGAAGGACGGCAGCTGCAAATCTTTTACTTCCCTGATTCATCTTGTTAAACAACATGCTGATGTTTGCTGAAGAAATGAAATTAATGAGTCTGATTCACAGAAATACCAGAGGTGGAGGTTTCTCAGAAAAGTATTGTAGGGGAAGGAAATAGGAAATAGGGATTTCTCAGAAAAGTACCGGTACAGCCATACATTACAGCAATTGAACACATAAATACTAGGGAACAGAAACATCAAAACATATCTAATAGAAAAATTAAAGAGCAGTGCAAGGCTTCTATTTGAAGTAGTAACTACAGAGGCATACAGCGACTTATTTTGAAGTTTACCGAGACTTGCATCTTCACTTTGTGCAACCGGGCTTGCCCTGGTGCCTGCAACAGTTACTAGTGGGATCACAAACTATACGAGGTTCAAGTGCAGACAGCTGAGATGCCAACAGGAGCAGCACCAAAGCAAAGAGGATGGCAGTTGCTAAACTTCCCTGATTCATCTTTGATACGTTCTATCTCGGGAGATGAGGCCGTATGGTAAACTGGGTTGAGTTGGATTCGCCCTGCCCAAAGTAGGCAGGCCGAGGTGTGAACCGAGTTAGAACTCGGGGTGGATTGTGAGAGATTCGGACTCTAACCTGTATGATCTCTCTCTTTGTTCAGAATGGCGTCCCCTGTTTCATGGGGATCACTGCCTTATATAGTCTAGCCATAACTGCCATCTCGGGCGTTTATGGGAGAACGTGGGCAGTTATGTCGTCCGTTACTGGGACGTGGGCATTAAACCAGCCGTTTCTGGGATGTGGGCATTAAGCTAGCCGTTTCCACGGCTATCCCGTATGTCGGTTGGCTTTAACCTATATTCGGGCCATATACGTTTGAGGCCGCCGAGTTGGGCCTCGGCTTAGCTAATCTTTGGGCTTTTTCATATGACGTCGGGTTGGCCTTGTAAAGGTCCGAATCCCAGTCTTTCATGGCCCAGTTTAGAACAAGTAAAAGGGCCTGTGGAACATGGCCCTATCATTAGCCCCCGAAGTCGGAATGCATCGGCGAGATGCTTTCGACTTGAGGAGGAATAACTCATAAAACACGGTTTCTATGACCGACACTGGTGTGTTAATCATGTTGTCATAATTCGAGTGTGGCCTATGTTGGATATATATATCGCAGTTAGCGTTGATATGTTATCCACAATGTAAGTATCTCGGTATATATTACCGATACATATATATCGCCGTTATCGATGCTTCAGTATTTTTTTTTTTTTTTTTACAAGGAAGATGATATCCGAGTTAGTCAAAAATGACATGACATCCGAGTTAGTCGACAATAAAAGAAGTGAAACATAGAAGTTATAAGTAATCATTTATATTGAATTGCCATACAAACCTAAATATAAAAAACATCGAAATCATACAACGCCTCGATCTAGTAAAATATCGAAATCATACAACGCCTAATTAGACTAAACATGACATATGACATTATATAGTTCCTGGAGGAATATTTCCACCATGGGTGCTATGTCTGTCATGTCACGCCTTCCATGCACCGTGATGGCCATGTTTATCCAAAAAACGAGTGTGATGTCGCTTCTTTAAGTTGAAAGTCACACTTACACCATCTCATTGTCGGTATCCTCAAAGAGGTTATCCGATATGAGCTCGGGTTCAGTGGCGGTGTACAACGTTGGACCTCCGGGATTGCGTGATAAACACCCAGGACACTTCCAAAACCGACGACGAGGGTCCGACCGACCTTGGATGTCGTAATGGGTGAAGCAACTCCACTCATAGCATCCCCGACATTTCACCATCTCGTGCTTGTCTTCTTTGTCACGGCAGATGATGCACCTACGCAACTTGGGCTCGAGATTGAATTTATAAATGTCATTCTCGTCTTCCTTGGTGAACGAGGGTGCGTTAGCAAGGATGAGGTCAATAAGGTCACCGATTTGGAAGTCCTCATTTGCGAGCATCCAATCCAAATCTTTCTCGGGAAAATATTGGAGGAGGGTCCATCTCTCAGGCCGAGATAGGGCCCGTATTGTGTCCCTAGAATGTCGAGGATTAGGGGGAGGTATGTTACGACCAAGGGGTGTTTTGTTTTTGGAAACAACTCTCTTGAAAGGCATCTCGGAGGTATATAGAGAATGGTAAAAGGTTCAGAGTAAAAATGTGCTTTGTGACATATGAGAGGTCCGCTATTTATAGTCGTCATAGGCAGATATTGCCATAAATACCGTAGGCCGTATCGGCAAAATAGGTAACCGCTAGCTACTAGCCATAAATGGCATTGGGCAGTGTGCCTCGTGAATGAGATGACAGGCTTTTGACGTTCCCGAGGTGGTCAAATTGACTCATGTTAGACTGTATTAAGTAGTAATAAAGCACTTACGCAAAATATATATTAATCAAAACAGCACGAGATGAAAACCTCGGCTGAGTTTACAACATAAGCAAAGTTGAAAAGTTTACATCTAAGCATAAACAAAAGGCGGGCTATTCCCGTGATAGTCTATATATAGTTAAAGCTACTCATGACGGGAGCGCTTAGCTTGGCGCTCGTGAGCAAGGCACCTCCTGCAGATGAATGATGTGAAACGGGGGTCACCATGGTTCCGAGGTGATCTGCGGGCTAGGCATCCAGGATGAAAAGCTTCTTCGCATCCATCACAATGGAACATGTGCTGGTAATTCCCTCGAGTTTTGCAAACGACACACCGATCCCAAGCTAGTGGGTGATCGTCGTCCCTCTCGGGATGGTTTGTTGGAGGCGTGATGTTGACCTCGGGGTCCTCATGTTGGAGAGGTGCTTGAGGTGGCAGAATGTCATCGTATTCCAACTTGACTCCGTCCTTCATTTGTTTGTTCTTGGCCATCGTGTCGTATTCCGAGTTGGAAGTGATGGTAGTGATCGCTGGATGTTCCGTTAGAAAGAAACGGAAGTAGTATTTATAATAAGTCGGCATTAATTGCTCGACGCCTCGTCTTCCGTTAACTGTCGTCAGCCATCAAATCAGCCGTCAAATCAGTCAGGGTTACGGGATTACGGCGCAATCCTCGTATGACACCTGGCGCGCGTAAACTTGGTAAGAAACCGATGCCCTTGATTGTACGCGGGAATCGAAGTATCGCCATGATGATAGGAAGTATCGCCATGATGATAGGAAGTAACGCGACGCTTCGTGGCGACTTTTCGAAATTTCTGCAAGTTTTGAGCGGGAAAATGGAGGTCCCTATATATACGTTGTCCCGACCCGTTCACTCATTATCTTCCATTTTGAGTTATTCAATCTCGGAACCACAGAGAGAAAGTAATCTCGGCGATAGCAGAAAGAGTTCAGAGTCTTCAGACGAGGTTCGAAGTAGACGTCGGACCAAGACAGAGTTGCGAAGGAGTCTTAGCACAAGGTAATTCTTTATCGCCTCGGTAGTCGACCTTTGTTGGTCATGCATGTAGTTACTGGTATGTATTGCCGGGGTCGAGGGTAACGTAGTTAATGACCTAGGTTTGGTAATGTTGCTAAGGGCCTAAGATAAACTTCATAACCTCGGCAATCAATGTACATATGTTAAGTCAATAGTTGTAATTCTTTAGAAAAAGTGAGACCGGTTACCTAAGCCAATCATGTTTCTTCGTTAATTTAGAAATGGCCGAAGAACAAGAAGGATCTCGGAATTCATCACCTGCCACTTCGGGGGAACAATCCCCGGTACCCCAGGAGGTGTTCCGTCCAGGTAGGGGCAAGAGTATTCATGGCGTGGTTCTTACCAATCCTGAGAGTTCAGAGGAATCAGAAGGGGAACAATGGAGTGAAGGAGACGGGGAAAACGAAGGTAATTCACCTCGGGGTGAACTCGTTGTGGCTCCAGTGGGGACGTCGCGTGGGCCTTCAGAGCCCATGAAGAAAAATAAGAGGGCAAAGAAAGATGTTGTTTCCCGAGATGGTCATAGTGATGACCTGGTTTTTCCAAAATCTGCCAGTATCCCTCCAAAACTGTTTGTCCGATGCAAAGCCTACGCTGACGCGTTTTATGAAGGACTCGTGGATGAAGCTGATAGAGAAGATTATCCACGACATGCGCTTAAACTGACGGCCCCGGATATAAATGATCGAGCGCATGACTCGAAACGCGGGATGTGCATATATTGGAAAATGCCAGAATGTGGTTTTAAAGTGAGGGTGTCTGAGTTTGTTCGCGAGATATTACGACATCTCGACGTGGCCCCTGCACAGTTAACCGCACCAGCATGGTGCTGCATAATGAGTTTTAAGTATTTGTTTGATTTCATGCCCGAGTTAGAGTCATACTGGCCCAGTACGGGGTTGTTCTTTCATTATTTTGCGGTATTATATAATAATGAGAGCCATCTTGCAATTCGGAAGCGTTCCAAGGTTGCGCTTTTTGAAAAGCTGTCAAAGGTGGAAGATTGGAACCGCGGTTGGGTATACCTCGAGAATTCCAAGGATTTGGAATGCTTCCAGGGGATAAGGAGGAAGTGGCGTCCTCTAACTAAGGAAAGTTTGATTCCTACCTCTCCTCCATCTCCGACGTCAGATGAAATAAAAGTTATCAAAATTCTTGACAGTTATTTCACAAGTTAGTCTATTTTTCATTTGCACCGATATATCTTTGCATCGTATTTGTTTGTTTATCTTGTATTGTCATGAATAACTTGTTAACTTTTTTGTATATCGTCTTATGTCGCAGGTCGTGGTTTTATGGCACTACCCTGGAAAGCTTCTCGTCCGATTCCTCTCTTTGCTAACCTAGAGGACGGTTTCGTAAAGGGGGTTGCAAAAACCACAAAGTCGGGTCCTTCTAAGGTTAAGAAGGCGCCGAAGTTGGCTCCTGCCAAGCCTGCGGCAACTCTTCCGAAGTCGTCTTCCAAATCTGTTGCTGCCGCTAAGGGCACAAAGGACGGTGCTTCTGGTTCCTCCAAACTTGGGGTTTCTCAGAAGAGGAAAGAAACCTCTCCGAGGTTAACGAAGGCGGATAAGGGGAAAGATATTGTGGTAGCGGAACCTGAGCCAAAGAAACAAAAGACTCATTCCGGGATTGTTTTGGGGAAACCCGAGGTGGAGGAAACCTACCAAGCCAAAATTAAGACTGCGGAAAAGGAGCTAGAGAAAATCATCGAAGACGCAGCGGGCGACGTGTGGGATCCTGCAGAGGACCACAAGGAATTCCTTGAGTCGAATATTTCTGATCAAGGACGTCATACCGGGTTTGTGTGGGGGACCGGGATTTCTCAAGGGTTCCCGGACAGCATTTTAGCCCATCTTCCCGGCTATTCTCGTATGCAGAACGAGGAAGATCATCCCGAGGTCCGTGCTGCTTATGCTCGGGAAACTTTCAGGTTGACCACGACCCAGCACCAAAAGAAATGGGCTGAAGAGCACCCTGACCAAGTCGTGGGTCAAGTGTTGAGGTCGTTGCACGATGCCGGGGTTTACTTCGGGTTCCTCAAAGACGCACTTGAGCGTGACAAGCTCGGTGCTCTTGTTGTTACTAATGATCAAGAGACACTTAACAGGGCGATCTTGGAGAGGAGCCACTTCTTTGAATTGGCAAAAGGGAAAGATAAAGAAAGGAGAATAGCCACTGGCCAAGCTGCTCTAAATGAGGCGAAATACGAGCTTGCTCGGTACATAGGCATGACGGCGGATGCCGAACGCAAGGATGCCGTGGCAAAGGCGAAACGTTATAAGGCAAGAGTTGAAAAGCATAAGAGCAAAGTTGCTCGTCTTAAGTCCGAGCTCAAGATCCGAACCAAGGAATTGGAAGAAGCGAGGTCCGAAAATGATCATATACGGGATAAAGCGCGGAACTTGCCCAAGAAATACCTTAGCAAGTTTTTAGGCAGCAAAGCCTTTGCGCAAGCCGTTCTTTATGCAATTAAAGATATGATGACGCATACCGTATATGAGCGTCTCAAGGTGATGGGGGGTTTTTACCCGTTCAAACCAGAGAATGTCGGGTTTACGGCAGTGGAATCGGAGAAACTCGTGGTTAGGGATCTTTCGGGCTATGGTTGGGATGAAGAGAAGGATGTGTTTTTAAACCCGGATGGCACTGTATTCAAGGAAGAGCTTCAACTTGAAAATCATCCTCCTTCCGGCATTGTTCATCCGTGGCCTAAAGATAAATGGCCTAGTCATCTCGAATTACCCGAAAACGCAGCTGAAGGGGGAAATGAAGGCATCCCTTCTGACTCCTCCTCCGAGGAGGAAACCGATGTTGATAACACCGAGGAGGAAGCCGAGGTCGAGAACACCGAGGCGGATATCGAGGTTAATGATGCTGAGGAGGACATCGAGGTAGACGATGCCGAGAAAGATACTACCATTCATCAAGGCGATGAGCAAGGAGATGAATTGGAAGTAGCTTTTTCCGAATCTCCCCTTAATGAAGGTGATACTGTTCCTATAGGGGCGAAGCCTCCTACTCCTTGTAAGTAACAAGTCTATTATCAATTCTTCCGAGGTGTTTCATTCGTATTTATCCTGATTGTGTCTTATTTCGTTTGTAGGAGGAATCATGTCGAGTGATGAGTACTACGAAGGCTTCAGTGAAGTATACCCCCGACATATGAAAGTTTGAAGATTGTCCTTCTATTTTATTTGCACTCCCGAGATGTGGGGGTTTAAACAGAATTAAGTTGTAATATGTACTGTTTTATTTGTACCCCCGAGATGTGGGGGTTAACAGATTTATAATGTAACATGGTACTTGATATTCCCGGGATGTGGGGATTGAACATGTGATGTAACCCGTTTTCTTTATTTGCATTTTGCTTATTCCGATTCCAAAATTCTATCTCGGTTTATGCTTTGAATGCTTTTGTAAACGAGTCAAATGTTCTTGATATCCCTATCCCCCTTTTTTTTTCTTTTTTTTTTGACAGAAACGGTCAACGTCGGGGGAAAGGGCTGTCGAGAAACGTATGCGTTACCCAGAGGGGTTTTCGATGAATGTTTCCGACATTACTGGTTCAACAGTCTTCGTCTCTTAAGACTACATTGAGTTATGTTGTGTATCTCGAGAATATTAACCAAGACGCATTTCGTTGCCTTAGAAGGCTTTCGTTCATATATCTCGGACCCAAAAAATTGAAACACAATCATAAGTAACATCATATATATTGATAAAAGCTTAAAACCATACAAAAAATTTGTATCTTGGTCTAAGTGAATACATGGAATAGAAAACGAAAAACAAAGGCTTATCTCGCCCTGAGCACATCGAATCTATTAAAAACATAAACAAAAACGACATACGCTAAGCGTAAAATTTCCTTAAGTGGCAAGTGTTCCATGGACGAGTATGAAGCCACTCGGGTCTTCCAACTCGTAAGCGCCTTTACCTCGTGGGTGAATGACCTTAAAGGGACCTTCCCATTGAGGAGCAAGTTTGCTGACATGCTTGCCGGTCGCTTCCACAGTTTTAAGCACTAAATTGCCCGGCTGAAATGTTCGAGGTATCACGTGTTTATCAAATGCACGCTTAACCCTGCGTTGATACTCCGTGGTTCGAATGCGAGCTTTCTCCCGACCTTCTGTGATGAGGTCGAGTTCAGCGGCACGTGCATCGCGATTCTCATTAGTGGAATATGTCAGAGTACAGAGAGATGGTTCCATCATTTCAATTGGTGTTACTGCTTCCATCCCGAACACCAAAGAGTAAGGTGTTTGTTGTGTGGCTTCGCGAGGTGTCGTGCGGTAGGCCCACAGAATTCCGTCTAGGATGTCGGGCCAATTTTTTCTGTTAGCCGCCACTTTCTTTTTGAGACCGTCAAAGATGGTACGGTTAGTGACCTCGGCTAATCCATTGCTAGCAGAGTGGCTGACCGAGGTGAAGTTGTTTTGGATACCCAAGTTGGAGAGGAACGACATGGTGCTGGCCGCGTTGAACTGTGTCCCATTGTCCGATATGAGGGCGTGTGGTATGCCAAAACGACATATGATGTTCCGCCAGATGAATTTTTCTGCTGCTGCAGCGGTGATATTGGCCAGTGCTTCGGCTTCAACCCATTTAGTAAAATACTCCACGGCGACGATAATCCAGCGGCGTTGTCGGACAGCTTTGGGGAATGGCCCGACTATGTCGATCCCCCATAAGTCAAACGGCCAAACTCCCGAGATGGATATCTGATCGTATGCCGGGATGTTGCTCAACTTGCTGTGGTATTGGCAGCGTTCACATTTTCGGACCAAGTTTGCCGCATCTTGCTGCATGGTTGGCCAGTAGAAACCAGCTCTGAGAATTCGCTTGGCGAGAGTTTTTGCTCCTTGATGACTTCCACAAATGCCCTCATGCACCTCGGAAAGCATTTGTAAGGCCACCGTCTCGTTGATGCACTTAAGCCAAGGCCACACGTACCCCCGTTTGTATAGATGGTTGTTGAATATAGAGTACATTGGTGCGATCCTCTTCAAACCGTCAGGTTGGTGTTGGGTGGCAGATAATCGGTACTTGAACGCAACCGCTGCTGGTTGGTTTTTACTTCCGACTGCTCGACTTGGTGGACAGAGCCTCCTTGACCCTGAATGGAGGTCATGTAGCATTCACGCGCCACTTGCTGTTGGCCACTTTCTTCCCCTATCCCGTTATCTGTGTGAAACTTGATTTCAGGTGGGAAGGGGAGATGATAGCACCGATTTTGTTCAAAGTTTCTCTCTCTAGGATCGCGTTATATGCCGAAGGGGCATTAACGATGAGGAAGTCCACCATGACTTCCACAGTTCGGGGGGAGGTGCCAAATGTTACTTTGAGTGGCATCATTCCCCGAGGTTGAAGGGCATCTCCCGTGAAGCCTATCAAGGGCGAGATGTGTTGTTGGAGGGCTCGAGTGTCGAGGCCCATTTGCGTGAAGGCCGACAAATACAGGATGTCTGCTGAGCTTCCCGTGTCAACTAATACCCTTTTAACCCGATGTGTGTTGATCTTAAGATTCAACACCACGGGATCATCGTGCGGGCTAGAGATCTCGCCTAGATCTTTCTCGGAAAAAGATATTGCTTCTTCGGATCGGGGTCTTTTCTTGTCGGTCGCAGCTCCAACTTGTAGAACAGTGGGATATGGTTTTTGATTGTCTCGAGGTAAGATTTTCCGAATAGTGCCGCGATGGCCACCACTGATTACATTGATGACAGGACTGTTTTGCCGCTCCTGGCGCCTATTCTCGGGGCCATCTCGGGTTTGGGGACCGGCTTCCCCAACTCGGGGTCCAGTATAGTCCTGTCTGTAAGGAATGGGTTTCTTGAAAATCTTACCTTTGCCGTTGTACTTCCTGGAGAATTTTCTGAAGAAGTCGGGGTTGATGAACTCGGTCAATTTACCCTCTCGGGCTAGTCTCTCGAGGATGTCCTTGAGTTGAAGGCAATCTGCAGTGGAATGCCCATTGAATCCGTGGTACTCACACTCTTGGAGTTATCTTGTACCGTGAAAATGCCTTCAGGCAATGGCGGGGGAAGGTCGAACATCTCCTCTATAATGTTGTACATCTCGTGTCGCTTCTTTGTGAGGGGCGCGTATCTCACGAAGTGTTGTCGGTATCCCTCAGTGCCAGACTTGTGTTCTTGCTCGGTTGATCGGTTGGGTTGGTTTCTCCGAGGTTCCCTTTGGTTGCGAAACCTGTCCTGAGCTGGTTGTCTGTTAGTTTGGTGGCGGGGAGATCGAGATCTAGGCCTCGTGGGACTCCCGTTGTCATCCTCGGCACGGATGTAACCCTCCGCAAAGGTTACAAATTCCCTCAAAGTGTTCATCTTCTTCATGTGGGCTTCGTAACGCAAGGTTCCTGGACCCCCTTTGCGGAGTCCTTTCTTGATTGCGGCTAGGGCGAATTTCTCATTGAGGTTCTGAATTCGCCGAGATGCCTGTATGAAACGATTGACAAACGCACCTATTCTTTCACGCTGTCCCTGGACGATGTCCAGAAGCATCTCGCACGTGGCTTGCGGTGGTTTGATAATCGTGTATCTTTCCAAGAACAGTTTCGCGAAGTCCTTGAACTTGTTGATGGACCTCCGAGGTAGTGTCATGTACCAGTCCCATGCTTCTCCAGTCAAGCAAGTGGTGAAGACTCGGCACATGATGGCATCGGTGGCTCCAAGAAGACGGAGTCGCTCAAGGAACCCGTACACGAAGTTGTGCGGATCCTGTGTATCTCCGCTACCCCGGAAGCTGGGAAGGGTTGTCGGGTTCTTAAAATCCTTCATTGACTGGCGGTAGATGTCCCTGGACAGGGGGCCATCCTCGATTCCCATAGGCCGAGAGTAAGTGCCTGTCTTCTGGGATTCGAGTTCGGCTAGTTTGGCCGCAAGTCTGGTTTGGATCAGCTCTTCAACTTGAGGCCATGTTGATACCTCGGGTA
>JAJGRW010004745.1:0-27401 GCA_025461045.1 Carex parvula | reverse complement strand
TTAAACGAATAATGTTAAATAATATTTGTAACCACATTTTTTATTGAGTAGCTACATATATTAAATTAAAAAGATAATTATTGTTATACCCATCAGAAAATTTTAAATGTCCAATTTTTCCGTTAAAACTTGAAAATTACTTATTTTCACTAATAATAAATAACTTTCTCATTTGTCTTTCTTTAATTTAATTTTAAATTTTTATTTGATTGATTGGAATAACCGGTTTTTAAACTTGTTAAACTTTTATTTAATTTTATATTTTTAAGCAATGACCCAGTTTTTTCATCATACAAATCCAGTAGCTAAATTTGCACATTAACATTCAACATTTGATTGACTAGAATGTAAAAAATATTGATAATAATTGAACAATAAGAATGTCTTCATTTGAAGAGAAGGATAAATTATTTCTTTCATCTTAAAATAATCAAATAAAAGTTTAAATTAGATTAAAGAAAGGAAAAAAAATGAGAAATTTAGGTGGGAAATAAGCAATTTTCAAGTTTAATGAGAAAATTGAATATTTAGAAGTTTTTGATAGGTATAACTATAAGAGGAGTTGCTCTTATTTTTTTGATAAAAAGGAGTTACTCTAATTTAAAATGGAGATATAACAAATTTGACTATTATGATGGAAAAATAGACAATTTAAAATACTTAAATGGGTAGACCAGTAATTCTCATATATTTGGCGAGATAATTATATACGGAACCGATACAGATGCCAAGTATATAGTGGATGAATACTAATAATTATGCATTTACAACAAGAATAAGCATTCTTGAATAATAATTTAAAATTTAAAATTAGGCCAAATTTGATTATATAATTTAATATTCAAAGTAGATAATAAACATATGAAATACGAGAGCCTTGCAACAAAAATGAAGAGAATAAATAACTATTTGAGATGGGCAAATTAAAATTTGAATAAATTAGTCATCCACATCTTCAAGTTATATACCATATATATTCGTATATGCATCGTTTTAATCTGAACTAATATTATTTGGGTAAATATTGTAACAGAGCAACCTTGACTTCATGCAGCGTACGGACTATAAAACTATAATGTATATGGTTGATGCGCTGTATGAAACCAAAATTGATCTGTTAAAATCATGACCTTATTATTTGTATCTGCATCCATACAAATACAAATAGTTATTATCGATATTTGGAAATAAATCAGCTGACATTCCGAAATCGGGTACTATTCACTCTGAAATTTCTACAATTCGAAATCCAGCCATTGAATTTTTTAAGAGAACGCATCTCCGAAACGGCTGGTTTTTTCCTTGCTCGCATCTCAGAATAGTTCGACGGATGGATTCGGATTGCAGGAATTTCAGGATGAACAATACTGACCTTGGATTTCAACAGATTCGGATCCTCGATATTTATGTTGACAGAGGTGCAGATTTTAATGAATAATATCCATTTGTTTGCTCACATTAGAATTTAGATTGAATAGAATCAAAAAACATTCTATGTATTAATTCTCTGATACTATCCGAATCTTTGTGGTAAGTTGTCATATTCAATTTAAAACCCTTCAATTAGTTACATAGATGGTTTTGCTACGATGTTTCTCTTTTTAGCAAATATAGGTATAGAAAGTAATGAGCATTAAATGCGGCAGTAGTTATTGAAGATGTAACCATTTGCGACTACAATAATAGAGAACATCATATATAAATAAATAAACACATCATAACGAAAATTTTAGATTTTGTAATACTTTCCTTAAAAAATAGCAAGGACTGAAAATTTGATTCATAGCCTCGAAAAATGGCGTGTACCGAAACAAATTTTTGGATTCCCCTGGCCGAATAATTGCTTCGGTACACATTTTTTAAGTTTAATATATACAAATAAATCGTAAACGTAAATATTAATTTATTAGTGAAAATATTTTTATTTTTTGTATTAGTATTGTTAATAACTTGAATAGTATTTAATTACATGTGTATTGTAATAATATCAATATTTATTAATAATTCAAATAAGATTTAACTCAACTTTTTGAGGCATTGGGCAATATTTTTTAAACTTGAAATCAAATAAACTTCCAACTCAATTTTTATTTACATTTTTTGTTGGATTTCTTCGAACTGCAATTTAATTTATACTGATTAATTACAAAAATTAATTGTTAATAAATTAATATTATTTTGTTAATTTCATCCGACAAACAAAACATGATATCAGAAAACAAATAATTAGAAAGTCAATAAAATTGTTACATTCTGCAAAATATATATAGGAATTTAATATTTCAGACAAATATACGAAATGTCGGAGTGAATTTTTCAAGACAATGCATGACATTTTTATAAGCAAGTATTTTTTTTATGAACATATTAATGGCGTGATAAATAATCTGAAATTATTACAGTTCTGAAAATCTTTAAATGAAATAAAACATATATAATATTAATCTGAAAATTTTGAAAAAGTTGAAAATCTACAAATTGTGCAAGTTAGAATTAATACATTCAAATTTATTGGTCAAAAGAATTTACACTATAGTTATAAATTAAGTAACTAAGAATTAATTCATTAAATTAATAGGTGGGACCCACATTTTCTCTCATCTCATCTTATCTATTTTCTTTTTATTTCGGCTGATTTTCTTTTCCCTCTCTACGTGTCAAAGTCTCTTTGTTCCAACGTAGCAACAACCCACTAATTAAGATCTTCTTGATGTTTTACCTGCCTAAAATGTCTCTCCCAAAAACCTTTGTTTTTCTTATTCTTTTGTTTCTCTTCGCAAGACAACCAAGGAGAAATTCCTCCTCTATTAAGCATATTGCAATTTGAGGTCTTTTTACCTGCCGAGTATCGAGCCCGCTGTCGAAGGCTCCCAAGCTCGATTACACAAATGGGCCCGAAGTACTACACAAGGGCCCAATAAAAGCCCACTCGGCAAGAGAAGGCCCAGCCCAAGCTCGGGACCATCACACGGATATAAACCGTTTCCGAACAAAGATCTGTCAGATTATGAAGTCGCGAGTTACTGTAACAGCTTCTATAGGACGGTTACATGCCAGTCTATATAAAACCCAAACTCAGCTAAGTTGGAGGTTCACAATTTCAATTATAAAAGGTGTTTATAGGGAAGAGTCTGAACACCTTATCAACTACCACCTTTTCTCTCGAGATAGAACGTATCAGTTGGACCGGCAGACAATACTCTAGATTTAGTAAAAATTCATAGATTTTTATAAAGAATACTATGAATAGTCATCGTTGCATTTTCGTATCGCAATCAGACATATTCTGAAATTGTAAATATATTGGTTGCTTAAACAAAACAAAAAACAAAATATTAAAATGAAGTAGCTGAGTGTTCACGAAAACAATATTGTTGACTGTTGTTAGAAGTAAATAATTTAATATTAAAAACACAATATCATAAGATTTCACCATCTTAGCAGTTAATTTCTTTTTCAGAACTGAATTATTTATTTATTTTCGATTCTAGTAAATTCAATGGTAAATTCTAATTTTCTTAATTGTATCAGCTTTTAGATTAATTTCGATTCTAGTAAAAAAAAGATCTGTGCAAAAGGTCTCAACGAAATTCTGGAGCAGTCAATTGGCAGCTGCATCAATTTTTCAAAAAAAAAAAAAAAAAAAATTCTGGAGCAGCTTGGTGTACATACCCGTGTTTTGGTAGGGTCAGTGGTGAAAGCTTGAACTTTTTCTCCGGTTATATAATAGGTGTCCATTAATTGCAGTCGGGATTATAGTTCACAATTTTTGCAATATTTGTTAAATAAATTCGACCCTTGAAAAATATCTATCAGAATCTTAGATTCACAACGAATCAAGGACGAAACCAATCTCTGGTTGAGCTGTAATAAGAAGAACAATACAGGAGGCACAAGAGTAGTGAGGAGGAGCAGATCTGATTTCCGAATAAATTGAATGAGCTGATGTAATAGGATAGTAGCATTTATTTTTCTTGTATGCTTGGTAGCTACCACTGTTGTAAATAACGGTATGCGGTCGTCAGACGGACGGAATACCGCTAAGCGAATAATCAGTATGCGGACAATTTAACGTTTTTATTAAATTTATATATATATATATATATATAGAGTAGAACTAGGGTGTGATGTGCTCACCAAACTTTTTGGTGAGCACACCTCCAAAAACCGTATTTTCAAAGTTCAAATAGTCGATTCGAACCTTCCAACGTGTTCTTCATATTAAAATGTGCTTGGAGACCAAATTTTACATTTTTTGGAAATTTTTTACTATTTTTTCAGAATTTTTGAAAATCACAGCTTTTCATTAAATAAAAAAAAAATTCAAAAAACACTGATTTTCAAAAATTCTGAAAAAATAGTAAAAAATTTCCAAAAAATGTAAAATTTGGTCTCCAAGCACATTTTAATATGAAGAACACGTTGGAAGGTTCGAATCGACTATTTGAACTTTGAAAATGCGGTTTTTGGAGGTGTGCTCACCAAAAAGTTTGGTGAGCACATCACACCCTAGTTCTACTCATATATATACATATATATAGAGAGAGAGAGAGAGAGAGAGTGGCTAAGATTAAAGTGGTATGACCAAGGCCTTTGGTGCTACCAAGTCGATTTTGGATTTTCAAAGTCCAAACAGTCGATCTAAACCGTTAGATGTGATCTCTATATTAAAATCTGCTTGGAGACCAAATTTTACATTTTTTGGAATTTTTTTACTATTTTTTAAGCCACTTTGAAAATGGCAGATCCGGATGAACAGTAAAAACAGTGCAACCAAATTCTGGACCATGTGATCAGCAATTTTCAAAGTGGCTTAAAAAATAGTAAAAAAAATTCCAAAAAATGTAAAATTTGGTCTCCAAGCAGATTTTAATATAGATTGAACATCTAACGGTTTGAATCGACTATTTGAACTTTAAAATTGCAAAAACTAATTGGTAGCACCAAGGCCTTGGTCATACCACTTTGACCTTAGCCACTCTCTCTCTCTCTCTCTATATATATATATAGGGGCTGGCTACTATGCTTATATAAGCATATGCCCACATATGCTTATAACTCATTTTTGCGTTTTCAATGTTCAAATGGTCGATCCGACCGTTCATCTTGTTCGCCATATTAATATGTGCTTGGAGACCAAATTTTACATTTTTCTGAATTTTTTTACTATTTATTAAGCCACCTTGAAATTGCTGATCCGGGTGAACAGTAAAAACAGTGCAACAAAATTCTGGACCATATGATCAGCAATTTTCAAAGTGGCTTAATAAATAGTAAAAAAATTCAGAAAAATGTAAAATTTGGTCTCCAAGCACATATTAATATGGAGAACAAGATGAACGGTCAGATCGACCATTTGAATATTGGAAACGCAAAAATGAGTTATTAGCATATGTGGGCATATGCTTGTATAAGCATATGCCCACATATGCTTAAATGAGCATTTTTGCGTTTCTAATGTTCAAATGGTCGATCCGACCGTTCATCTTGTTCTCCATATTAATATGTGCTTGGAGACCAAATTTTACATTTTTCTGAATTTTTTTACTATTTATTAAGCCACTTTGAAAATTGCTGATCATATGGTCCAGAATTTTGGAAACACTGTTTTTACTGTTCACCCAGATCAGCAATTTTCAAAGTGGCTTAATAAATAGTAAAAAAATTCAGAAAAATATAAAATTTGGTCTCCAAGCACATATTAATATGGAGAACAAGATGAACGGTCGGATCGACCATTTGAACATTGGAAACGCAAAAATGAGTTATAAGCATATGTGGGCATATGCTTATATAAGCATATGTGGGCATATGCTTATATAAGCATATGTGGGCATATGCTTATATAAGCATAGTAGCTAGCCCCTATATATATATATATATATAGAGGAGGGATCCACTTACAACAAATTTGAGTTACAACAAAGTTACAACATTCATTTTTTTCATTTTCAAAGTCCAAATCGTCGATCCAACCGTTCAACATGATCATCTAAATAAAATATACTTGCAGATCAAATTTTATATTTTTTTGAATTTTTTTACTATTTATTAAGTATTTTACAAAAAATAGCCATACTTAGACTATTGAATTTTGTACCCATCTTAATAAATAGTAAAAAAATTCAAAAAAAATATAAAATTTGATCTGCAAGTATATTTTATTTAGATGATCATGTTGAATGGTTGGATCGACGATTTGGACTTTGAAAATGAAAAAAATGAATGTTGTAACTTTGTTGTAACTCAAATTTGTTGTAAGTGGATCCCTCCTCATATATATATATATATATATATATATATATCATAATTTATTTAACTCATTAAACTTATCAAATAAACTTAATTTAACTTAGTTTTATTATTATAACATGACACTACGTTTATTTCTTCTTAACACATAAACATTTTACATGTATAAGTAACACGTTTATTTAATGAAAAAATAAATTTGAGAATTAAGCTTTTTCAAATACTAATAACATATTATTTGAAAGAAATGAAACATTCCAACATAAAATCACTAAATTTAGTTTATGATAACAACTTAATTTCATAAATGAACACGTCGTACTAATTAAAACAATTACATCAGTAAATAAGAAAAATATATAATATATAAATAATAGAAGAATTAATCAATTTCAAAATAAGTAAGAAGAAAAAACATATATAAAAAATATTGGATGTATATCCAAGCACAAATAAAACTACAATACAGAATTTATAAATCTTATTATCACACGCTATCACAAAAAAAAAATTAAAAATAAATATTCATTGGAATAAACGGGAAAAAATGAACGATTAATCGGAAAAATGGCTGATTAATCTTTTTCATCTGCAAACATGCGACCGTTAAGTGTATTCGTACGAGTTTGACCGCCGTTAACGATTAAACGGCCGTTAAGACCGTTTTACAACACTGCTTCAGAGATAGTAACTTAATCTTATTTTGATAACTATAATAGAAAAATGATTTTTTTTGAGATTGATTTTTTTTAATTAATTTATATGTATTGTCATTTTATGAAATCAATTTAAAGATGACCAAAATTATGAGAAGCAATAATTAAAGTCAGAGTATGGGTGAAAAATATACTTTTAAGAGAAGTAAGAATATATAATATATTTATGAAAATACTCTTAAAAAAATAGTTAGAATTTTTGTAGTTTACACAAAGCAAAAAATTGTAAGAATAAAATTTTATCTTTCCAATTGCTTCATTCATTTAATATATATTAATAAACATTTAACCTAGTATATAATCTAATTGATACTGGCAGTACTCAAGCCTAGTAAGTACAGAGAAACTAAAAACGAGTCCGGCTACTATAACACTAGTGTTATTTCAAACTAAATAACACTACATCTTAAACCATTGGATCTGCTTTAATATTCGTGCACAAGATAGGATGGAATGACACTAGTGTCTTGCACGAATATTAAAGCAGATCCAATGGTTTAAGATGTAGTGTTATTTAGTTTGAAATGACACTAGTGTTATAGTAGCCGGACTCACTAAAAACGAGAAAAGCAAGAATTAATAATCATTCATCCTCTTGATAGATTGACGGTAGGTTTCAATTGTGGAACCAAAAAAATTAAAAAAAATGTGTTAAAGAAAAGAGAGAAAATAAAAAGAGGGTTCAGTGACTGACAATGGGTCTCAATTGTGGACTAAACTTAAAGCGCCTAAATAGGTGGGTTAGTTTAGGCAGTTTAGATCAGCCTAAAGATTGAGTTGTTCTATCTTAGTCCGGCTCAATTAAACCTCGTTTGACAGAATAATTGAGATATAAAACCTTTATTCTACTATTTAGTCCACAATCAAACATCACCATTATTTGTGGCCATAAAATTGTGTGCGGCTGCGTGCAATGTATTTGACTGCAAAAGTGAAATAAAAGCGTCATATATATTGGAGAAAAAAATCGTACGAACATATATACGGAAAAAATCATAATTAACTCGCTTGATTTATGTGCGTCTTAGACCTCGTCTCAACTTGTTTCGTACTAGACCGACTCATTGTAAGAAGTAAATCAAACTCTCCCTCGACCTTTTTATTAAAAATATTCATCATCAAAAAATTAAATTGGTTGTAAGAAGAAGATAAAATTCTTTTTCAGCTTGTGATCTATGTGCGTCTTACACCATGAAGTTATCGAAAATATTTAATCTATACATGATTCATAGCACAAAACGAACAATTAACAGAGTGGTTCAGTTCGGTTCATAATTGGCTCGACTAAAATTAAACTCAACTCGGCTCATTTTGATATGAACTGAATTCAAACTCATCTAGTTCAGTTCGACTCAGCTCATTTTCGACCGGATAGGATAGAGAGAGAGAGTGAAATGAGTCCATATCCTCTGAGTTAACTGAATATTTCTGTTTTAGATCTGAACTAGTCGATTAGAAATCCGAATCAATCCGGTCAGAAGTAAAATACACCGGACCTCTTTAATATTCGTGCAAATTTTGATCGGACGGTCCTGATCTAAACATAAATATTCTGTTACCTTAGGTGATATGAAGTCCAGCTTTCATGAACCGACCAGATTTAAGAGTCTAGAGATTGAGGCGTTACTTTCTGTTATCATTGGTTCTAGACTGCTCAAAGAACTTTGGAAAAGTTGTCTCAATGTGGAGACACGGGACTGCTGAGACCGGGACCCTCTGGTTCCCTCAACTGTCGGGACAAGTTTCCTCCGAAGGGCAGTATTATTGAGCTTTAAGATGCGTGCCAAGTTAAAAAGAACGGTCCGGATCCAGTAACTGTAAAAGATTCCCTTTTCAGGTAATGCACTGGATGTGAATTCCAACTGTCGGCAGTGTAGCAATAAGAGAGATATACTATTATTCTTTAATTTTCGTGCAGAGTTTATCTATCAGTAACGTAATATTAAATTATTTATTAGTATCAATCGCTGTAATTTATTAGTATCCATCAGTTAGTTATTTTATTTTTGTGTATAATCAATAGTATGAACAGAAAAATATTAATAACGGTTATTATTTATATTTTTGATGTCTGATTTCACACTTAATATAATATATGGCTCACAATAATGAATACATACAATCATTTACATATAGTGGTTAGTGCTAGTAAGCCATATGCGAAATTTCGCTGACAAACATATTACATTTCCATTTTTTAGCTCAAAATAAAAACTGCTGTTATTATTTGGTTCGTTAATACAAAAAATACTTAAATACATCAGCACTGTTGATATTGTTCTATTATTTTGAATCACACGTGTCCGAATTAAATTCTCTTCCTAAAATTTGTTTATGGAAGTAATAAAATTTTGCAGTGTGCTCAAAGCTCCCGATAAATTTAACCAATACAGTAGGAAATGAAACTCAAATATACAAATGTAAAAGAAAAACTTTTGTTCTGATTATTAAGAAATATTATAATGCAAAAGGAAAAAATAATTGAAGGCAAATTAAAAAAAAGTATTTAATCTGGTAGTTATCATAAAAACTAGTTATTGGTTTGTGTAATTATACACGAATACCTTTTTTTCAGAAAAAAAATACTCAATTTTGAATTATTCTAAAAAAAGAACACTGTTAAAGACGAGAAAGAGAGATACAAATGAAGGGCATGAAGCATGATGAAAAATTGAAAAGCAGCCAGGGAGTCAAAAAAAACTTCTAATTGTTAATCATTCCATCCACTACCGGTTCAGCAAATGATTGATCGATAGACATAGACCCATGCAATTATCACCATTTATTTTATCCGGCTTTTATCACCATTGGTGGATCTGATGCGGTCACTTGTGTTTGTGTCCAGCTCTGCGTGGCCACTGCGGTCGTACTGCATTGGATGGAACACTTTTATATTTAGAAGAACAAAAAGGAGAATTCTAAAAAGTACATATTTAATTCTAGGGATAATCGGTTATATACCCATCAAAACTTTTGAATTTGGATATTTGCCCATCAAATCTTCAAATTGGGATATTTGCCCATCAAATTGGTAAAATCTTGGAAATTTATCCATATTGATATTAAAACTGAAAATTTAAAAACAAAATCTGTATTAAAATATTTTATTCCAATTTTACCCTTCTTCAGTCTCTCCAGTTCTTTTCCCCTGACCTTTCATCTCCTCTCTCTGCACGCTCTCTCTCTCGTTCTCTATGCTCTCTCTCTATGTACCAGATACAAAATATACCCTTCTTTGTTCTCTATGAAATTGAGACAAAATATACCAGATACGAGCTTCCTTGAAAGTAGAAGTAAACTCATACAAAGTACCACAGATGGCAAAAGTAAGGTACTGTACCGGTACTGTACCGGTACTGTCTGATACTGTAGCCCTTTGGTGTAGCTTACAAAAACAGAAAAATGCAGCCAAACAAGGTTGAATCTTAGTGACCGGTACCAGTATCTACAATAACAATTTCTTAGTCCAAAACTCATACTTGAATTACATTTAAAAAAAAAAAACCAATGCTTCTCATAAGTCCAAAACCAATGCTTCTCCTAAGTTCAACCCAATACTTGAATTACATTCAAGAGCATCAAAATGCATGGTGAGAAAAGGAAAAGCTATATATTTTCTTCTTGAAGAATCTTGAAAATGTTTGGTGGACATGCTCTCTTTCTTGATCGCATACTGCCTTGATTTGCTTCTCTAAAAAAAATATCAAATATTAGTTATATTATGTCAAATAGTTATTTACAGTACCTTCATTATAAAAAATAATTACAATGGAACCTGTTATCTTTCGATCCATGCGAAGCATTTTCACTGTCTTGTGTTGGAACTGGATTCTTGCAAGTGTTCCTATGATGACCATGCAAACCACAACGTTTACATTTATGCGATCTTTTCTTTGGTTCATCAGAAGGCCTTATTCGATTTTTTCGAGGTCTACCTGCTGGACGTTTTAGAGTTGGTGGGAGCATCTTAAAACCCAAATCAACTTTCACCCATTCATTTCTACTCGGCATTGGGGCTATGCCCATAGCATAAGCCATCTTAAATCGAGCAACAGTGAAATATGAGTCAACATAATCCTCCCATCTAGCATTCCTAAATGAGGCTATGAATGCCGCTGCATGAACACAAGGAATACCTCTTAGTTTCCATGCACTACAAGTACACTTTTGCTCTTCCAAATTCACCTCCCATCTCGATCCGTCTTTTTGTATTTCAGCACCAAAATCCATGCTCCTGTGCACATCATATCCACCTAGATCCTAAACATTAAGAAAATTGACCTATTAATACTTCCATGAACATATATCAAAAGAACTTTCTTTTATATGATTAAAGTCAAAGCAAATTCTAAGGAACATTACCCGAGAAATCTGTTGTATGTAGTTTGCCACCTTAGGCACTAGTGGACCTTTCCATGTGCTTGCAATTCTTCTTCTTTGATCAAACTTCACCATTATCTTGTGCCTTATTGAGTCGAGCAAATCTATTACCGGTTTCTGCCTCTCTTCAGATATCCAAGAGTTGAATGTTTCTGCGATGTTGTTAGTGAGATTATCGCACTTTGATGCAGTTCCAAATTTACTTCTACTCCATATATTGTTGTGCTCCCTACTAAGGTAAGATATGGCTTCTGGACATTCTTTCTTAAAAAGATCCCCACGGAATTTTTTTTTGAAATTGCTAAAGAGATGTCTCATGCATTCTCTATGCTCAGCCAATGGATACACTCTTGCAAGTGCATTCTGTAGTCCCTTTTGCATATCCGAGGATATAACAAGACCCGGTGGCATATCTATTGCTTTGCGTAATGCTTCTAAGAACCATTCCCACGATTTCTCATTTTCACCCTCCATAACAGCAAATGCCACTGGAAATATCCCATTATTTCCATCTAAGCCAGTGGCAGCAGCAACTACTCCTTTCCATTTTCCTTTCATATGACATGCATCAATACCAATGTAAGGTCTACAACCCTCAAGAAATCCAGTCGTGCAAGCCCCAAGAGCAACAAAAAACCTTTGAAAGTGTTGATTCCCTTGTACAACTTCTGTTTCAAATTCCACAACACTTCCTGGATTTCTTTTTGTTATCTCCTCCTTCAATGCTCCTATTTGCACGAAAGAATCGTTCCAACTTCCATATATCTCTTGTAGTGCTAATTCTTTTCCCTCCCAAACCCTGTCATATGGCAACACAATACCGAATTTCGTTTCAAGCTTCATTTTCAAATCTTTTGTTGGTATATCACACTCTTTCTTTAGATCATTGATAACTCGGTCAGCAACCCATCCTTTTGTTGCGTGCTTGTTTCCGCGCTTATTAACTCCACAACAAGTGTGCTTCGGTTGCATTGTTCTCACTTCGAAAGTTACCCCATCTTTTGCAACTGCCGCATGGATCCTCCATTTGCACTCTAGATTTGCACATGTTGCTGTTACTCGTGTTGGGTCACTCTTCCCCAAGTTATACTCGAAATCATTGATGACTGCATAGTGATTAAGAGCTCTTCGCAAAGTTACAACATGAGAAAATACAACACCTATCTCTATTTTTGGGTCATCCTTGTTGTATGAATAGAATTCACCTTCATATGCAAAATCATTTTCCTCTTTATCTTCATTCTCTGTATCACTATGACGGCTATGATAACTCTCCTCACTATGACAATAATCTGACCCTTCTTCATAATTTATAAGTTCTGCATTTTCAACCTCTAAAATTTTCAACATACTTCCATCCTTTCTAATACCTCCATCTTCTGGTACTACAATCTTCTCCTTGGTCGCATAAATCACCACTTCCTTCTTCTCCTCGTACATTGTCAACAGTAGCCGATAACTATCATCATCCTCGAGTTGAATATAAGATTGAGTACTAGCACGCTTGTCCAAGAAGAATAGTGAGAGTTGGAGGTTCTCATCTAAATGATAAAACCCACTCACTTCCTCAAATAACTCAGAAAAACTGTAACTTCTTTGGTCCAAATAAATGGTCTTTTGTCTACCAAAACAATATATCTCTTTTGACCCATTCTTGATCGGTCTAAAACATCCATCATATTTCACTTTCAATTTGAAGCGGGACACACTTGTACTGAAACAGAGAATAGCATTAGATGAGAAATTGCATATTTCTACTTCAGTATTCACAATGCATATTTCTACTTCAGTATTCTCTCAGGCTCTCAGCATTTCTCTAATTTGGTGGAAGCATTTAAAATTTTGAAGTATTCTTTTGGTTGTTTGTAATAAAGGACATATTCTCCAGACCCTATGTCAAATCATGTAAAATGACGATCCTTATGGTGTTATTTGCAAAAACACATGAATTAACCAGCAGTCAAGTTTACCAGGGTCAAGCATCTTACATAGTTCATTAAAAACCGCCTAAGAAGTGCAGGATATAAAAACATAGATTTGAACCAATTAGTTTACCTAGGCAGGTACATGAAATAGTTACAGTAGATACAATTAGGCGGTTCATTAAAAAACACCTAAGAAGAGCACTTATAATCTGTCTTACATTCAACATACTGTTTGACACACCTAGAAAATTCCAAAAATTATGAAATTTCACCAGCGTCTAAATATTGAAGTCTATGAATTTTAGAAACTGAAAATACTCAATTTGGAGTTGGTACATTGTTCTGTGCAAAATAACAACACAGGCTGTCAATGTGTTATTTTCTGCTCATTAACTTCGTTATTTTCTTTCTTTCACATTTTATTATACTTTTTTAGACTCCATAAAGTAATTTGAACAACAAAAATGAGTAAAGAATACCTTGAACTGCCATCAACTCTCCGATGTTTCTTTCGCCTCGCCTTCAACTTCTGACGATGTCCAATTTCTTCACTAATTAAGGGGTCTGTTTCAATCTCAATATTAGATTGGTGAATGCTGAAGGAAGAGAAAAAATCATCGTTTGATTCATCTCTCTCCATGGCAATTTGGTAGTGATGAGAGAGAGAGCGCGATGTGTGCTTCGGAGAACGACTGGAGAAGAGGAGACTGCGAGTGCAAGGTCGATTTTAGAGAGCGAAAGCACGAGAAAGAAAGAGCGGGAGAACGAGAGCGAGAGCACGAGAAAGAAAGAGCGGGAGAACGAGAGCGAGAGAGCCAGATTAGAGAACTGAGAGAATTGTGTTTATACTCCGACAAAAGAAAGAATATATATCACCTAAGGTAATAGAATATTTCTTTGTACATCTGGAGAGAGAGAGAGGAGATGAAAGGTCAAGAAGGGTAAAATTGGAATAAAATATTTTAATACAGATTTTGTTTTTAAATTTTCAGTTTTAATATCAATATGGGTAAATTTTCAAGATTTTACCAATTTGATGGGCAAATATCCCAATTTGAAGATTTGATGGGCAAATATCCAAATTCAAAAGTTTTGATGGGTATATAACCGATTATCCCTTAATTCTAATGGGGTATGTTCATATGTGATGAAAATAACCATGAATTTTAATTCAGTCAAAAGCATTTTTCTGTATGTATAGTCAAATGACGAGAAAATTAAAATATTTTCTAAAAAATGATACTGTGTAAGATGAGAGAAAATCAGACCCTACTCAAAAAGGAGATGGTGACCCTTCTATAATTTTTTTTTTGTTCTATCTGTATTTTAAACAAAAAGATTAGGTTATTTTTTTTTTTTATTGAGGAGTGTTCATGCCAGTATTTTGTGTGACTTCACCTTTTAATTTACTAATAACAAAATTTTAAAATGTATCTATCAAAACAAAACCAATGATGTGATCTATATAATTCAATCTATATTCACATAGAAAATTATCACTTTTTAATTTTGTTTTTTTATATAAATTAGTAAGTTCAAAAATTAACATTTAGAATTTATCCATATTAATATTTTTTTTGCAAGCTCTCAATACCGATAAAAAAAGTCAAAAAATATTTTATTTTTTTATATGCGCATAGAGAAAATGATACCTAATGATTTATTTTTAAATTTGAATTTTAAATTTTTAAGTTAGTATTTTTTTTAAATATAAAGACATTATGGAGGCATAAAAAAATAAAGCCATTTGAACCTCTCTTTTGTTTATTGATTTTATTTGGTCAAATCAATTATTCTTTGGATTGCCTATTTAATAGGTATACAGTTCATAATTCTATTAAGACAATACTAATTAAGGATTGAAGATTTTTTTTATTTTCAGATTTATACTGAAAAATTTCTGTACGGAGGTAATAAAACAATAGTGGAAAAATTTAATTATAAGAAAAGAATAACAGTACTTCGTCGAGTAAAAAAATTATGTCGGCTAAATTATGTAAAATAACGGTTCTATCTTCTGGTCAAGATTTCAAATCAGGAGAGATACCTGATAGGTAAGGTTAGATTTGAAACGTTTAACTTTAAGTTTGCACGAATATTAAAGCAACTTTCTAATAAGTTTCCAAACAAATTTGACTCGGCTGAAACTATTCTATTCTTGCAATACCGCAGGAGATACTCTTGAATCTTGATCACCGAATATATTTTAAAAAAATGTAATTTGACTCGGCTGAAACTATTCTAAAAAAAAAATGTAAACTTTGATCACCGAATATATTTTAATATAGAGATTATATTGAAAAGTTTAAATCGACTATCTAGTCTAGACTTTAAAAGAGAAATGTGAATGTAAAATACAATATAACATTTACTCATAAAATATATTAGTCCAACTCTTATTTTTATACTATTCTGTTAACATCCAAAAGAACGATACAAGGGCAAAAAAATGAAATCATTTGCAAGATGTGCAGCTATTACACCTCTTCCACGCCTTTGCACTGCGCTTACCTTTATTAGGCTTTAGCTGCTGGGCTGGAACTGAGATAAAAGCACTAGAAAACAGTCAAAAGAATAGAAAGGCAAAAATAAAAAGGAAGCTAAAAGGAGAACGAACAAAAAGCCCCAGCAGGGTGTTTCTTTTTTTCTTTTTTCTTTTTTTTGAATAGTCAGCAGGGTGTTTCAAAGAAACGAATTTGCCTTGCATTGCGCGACCCACTACCTACAACTCAATGGATTGCACATCAGCTGTTCGATGGAATGACACCCCACAAACATTTGCTCTCTCTTTCCCTTTGTCTGCTTCTTCCTGCCTTTACTCTGTATTTCTTTTTGGTTTCTGATTCTTTCTTCCTGCCATGGATAGAAGCTTCTTCCACCATGAAGAGCACCAGCGTCATGCTCTCGTACCCATTTGTTCGTCTCCACCACTTCCTCACACAAACTGGTGAGATTTTAGTTTTTTTATTTTAAAAAAAAAATTAGCGCTGGATATTTTTTTGTGCTGCTATCTTGTAGTAGGCAATCACCTCGATTTTTTGGAATTATTCATTTTCGTATTATTTGTTTTTTGTCATTGATGGCAGTGTCAAAAACATTGTTCACCTTTGTTTTTTTTTTCTTTTTGATGAAATTAATTACAGGATGCTTACAGATGTTCCGGGTGATATTACAATTGAAATAGATGGTATCAGCTTATTGTTGCACAAGGTAATCCTTCAATATGTTCCATCCCACTAAAAGTATCTAGTTGGTATATATTTAACAGAGATTGTGGTACCAGCCGGTATATGCTGCTGTACCGGTCCTACTAGTATGGTATCTCACACTTACTTTACCGTACCTTTCTTTTTAAGATGTTTCTTTTTAGTTCTTTCAATCTGAACTAAGGTTTAAGCATTAGTTAACTTTAACTCTGAAAAAGTTAAATTTAAAATAAATGCTTGAAATTAAATTGATCAGGTTTGGACATTGTATTTAAAAAATATATGCCAGATGACAGGACACATAGAAGTACTATACTGTTAATAAACATAACAAGGCCTGATATTATAATCCCTTGGTAGGCAATTTTATCAGTGTTGTGTAAAGTCGAGTGATCCTGACTTTTAAGAAAAGAAACTTAAATTATAAAATGCTGCATAACATGCATATCATTTTTGGTCACCAATCAATGGCTTTCTTTTTCTGCTGAAATGCAGTTCCCTCTCCTGTCCCGGTGTGGTAGAATACGCAAGCTGCTTGCTGATCACAGAAAAGCTGAAATTATAAAATTAGAGCTGCTAAATGTCCCTGGTGGCATCGACTCGTTTGAACTCGCTGTAAAATTTTGTTACGGCATTAACTTCGAGATAACCACCACCAATGTTGCCCAGTTGTGTTGCATCTCTGACTACCTGGAGATGTCAGAAGAATATTCAAACGAAAACCTCTCACTTCGTTCAGAATCGTATCTCGATACTGTTGTGTGCAAAAGTCTGGAGATGTGTATCGATGTGCTACACCAGTGCGAAAGCTTGCTCCCGTTAGCTGACGAACTGAAAATAGTCGAAAAGTGTGTCGATTCAATTGCCTCCAAGGCTTATGCGGAACAGGTCGCTTCCAGTTTTTCTCGGTTAGAGTATAGTAGCTCGGGTAGGTTGCACACGAACAAACAAGTAAAGTGCAATGGCGACTGGTGGATAGAAGATCTGTCAATACTTCGTATTGATATGTATCGGAAGGTTATAGAAGCAATAAGGTGCAGAGGGGTTCGACCTGAGAGTATCGGTACTTCTCTAGTCAATTACAGTGAGAAGCTTCTCAAGAGGAATCCAAGCTACATTAATCCCTCTTATGAGAAAAAGATTGTCATAGAGGCAATCTCTGCTCTCTTACCTCAAGAGAAATCCACAGTACCAATAAGCTTCTTGTTCGGGCTATTGCAGTCAGCTGTGATGCTCGATTGCAACATATCATGCAAATCAAACCTCGAGAGAAGAATTGGTGCGCAGCTTGACATGGCCACATTAGATGATTTGTTAATACCTTCTAGCAAGTGCTCTGGTGAAACTTTATTCGATGTTGACACCGTGCATAGAATCCTGGTGATATTTGCTCAGCAGGAGGACAGTGAGGAGGGTGAGTTGGGGTATGACTACGATTCAGAGGGGAGTGTCAACCCTCCGACACAATCGGCTCTGGTAAAGGTGGCAACATTGGTTGATAGTTATCTGGCAGAGATTGCACCTGATGCGAATCTTAGTCTTGGCAAGTTTACTGCTGTTGCAGATACCTTGCCAGGATATGCACGTGTGACTGGTGACGGGTTATATCGCGCGGTTGATATTTACCTTAAGGTATGCAGTGAGTTTAGGTACTTAAAACAAGCCAGATCAATACCTTCTAATATTAACTACTGATTATTTTTTGTCGTCATGACTCCTTTTTGCTTAAGGACTCATTTTGAGTCTGCATAAAGGTCAATGGCATTTTTCTAACTTTATTGTTTGATTATTTTTTGTCTCGGTTTTTTATTATATAATGAAACCCTGCAATATTGAGCTAGCTTCTGCTGCTTCTTTGCAAGTGTAGAACTTCAAAATTATTTATTAAGTACATGATCAGTTCTCCAATTTTACACTGTTTAGTAGGCACATCAAGGGTTATCAGATGCAGAGAGAAGGCGACTCTGCAAGCTAATTGATTTTCAAAAGCTGTCAGAGGAAGCAACTGCTCATGCAGTGCAAAACGACAGACTTCCAGTACAGGCGGTGGTACAAGTTCTGTACATAGAGCAAATCAAACTCAGAAACGCGCTTTGCCACACCACCCCAGAGGGACCGCAGGAAATCCCATATCCACCTCATCAGGCAACTAGTGGACAGGTGCTGAGCGGAACAGTGACGCCTCGAGATAATTATTCCAACTTAAGGAGAGAAAACAGAGAATTGAAATTAGAGCTTACTAGGATGCGAATGCGGCTTAATGATCTGGAAAAAGGTCATGAGAACATGAAGCAGGACTTACAGAAGTCGAGTTCAAAGAAGTTAGTGAGTAGTATCACTAAAAAATTTGGGAGTCTCACTTGGTTTCGTGATAAAAGTCCATTTAGAGCATCGGCGTCAGCATCAGAATGTTCAAAAAGCTTTGTTTCTAAGCATACTCCAATATCTTAAAGCATGTAAAATCGAAAGACTTGTGGTTTGTATGTGGATATGCGTGTGAGTTTCAAATTGGATGTATGTATTAAATAATGATATAGTTTTTACCTTATAATACGCTAGAATAGTTTCCGGAAATCAAAAAAGAAAAAAAAATGATATGTTGGTATTTTTAAATAGATAATTATGTTGAGCAGTGTCTAAGCTTAATTAATTGCTATCGTCGATATATGAAAGAACAACGAGTGATTTAATCTTTATGGTTTGAAACAAGGACGAGTATGTATCGGTCGCTGCTGGTAGATATTTATTCTAAGTGTTCAAAAAGAATGCTCCACTTGAATTGAATGTGGAAAAAGCAATTTATGAGGTTCATCCAAATTGCAATATATACCAGATAAAAAGTATTTCCAACACACCGAGTACAATCCATCCCAAATCAATATTACGGGACTTTAATCAAGTGGACATAAATCCTACCTAAGATACAAGTGACCAGAATAGTCTGCCACGTCCCCACAGATAAAACACATAACCACCATGCATTACATAATAATTGCAGGAGTGATTAAAAGCCTAAAGATCTATTAATTGGGTAACATCTTCTAAGAGGTGGTAAGCGCCGTCACGGTGGAAACCATGTTGTCGACTCCACAAGTGTTGTGGCCACGGCAAATCTTGCAGTACCCGTTTTCACCCCAGTTCTCACCCCAGGAGTTCTTTATGATCCAGTAAGGCTTGTTCTTAAAACGGACCTGAGAGTAACCCGAAGCCCCGTAACCCACAAGTAACACACCATGGTCCAAGTAGTTTTTCAGACAAATATATGGGCATGACACACCTCCTATGTATGTCTGCATGAATGCTGCATTGATTCCAACTGCAAAGGGAATAAAAGCAAAAATCATACGTTAATTAGATACCAGAAAATAACCAAAGAAAAAGAAGCATATGTTTAACCAAAAAAAATCACCAAGGATTCTGCTTTGGGTAAAAAAAAATGGTTGCACTACCAGGTCCTAATTCTGGGTTATACTGTAATCCATAGAGCTAGCTATCTGATATATTTAGTCCCAAAGCCTAACAAACACTATACAGTTAGGTGCCAAATTTGCAAAAATAAGGCAATCAAAGTACACCTGAAAGCTGAAACTAACATATGGTGACGTGTAAACAAATTTCTCTACCGAATTTTCTTCTACAGCTTGTTTCGTTAATAAATTTTATTACAAGCTAACGTGTAAACAAATTTTTAGATATGACATTACTTGCAAGAGGTCCATTTGTAACGAGATTAGCAGCAATCTGATCCTCATTGGTGGAGACCACAGTGAAATTCTTAACAGAAGCGATAATTTTATTGTTGTTGAACTTGCAAGTGCCGTCCTTTCCGGTGTAAGGATAATCGGCCTCGCTCTGGAGTCCACCAGATTTTTTCAAGTACTGAAAGGCAGTGGTCATCAATCCACCGTTGCATCCAGCGTCGCAAGTGTTGTCTTCATCACACTACAAGATATGTATTGTGTAAGTGTAAGAAAGTTACATCTGATTTTGAAATATAAATAAAGGACTAAATTTTTTTTAATTATCCTTGATTCTTTTTTCTTCTTCCAGTCAAGGACGCATTTGTCAGTGATTATGTAATACCAACTGAATATAAATATAAATATAATATATTAATACCAACTGTGGTCAGAGGACAGGTGGGTACTAACACCAAGATTTAGAGTACAAGTACATATCCAACTCAGTTTCCAACTAATTGTTAATATTAAGCGAAACGAATTTCCAAGAAGACATTATTTTTTTTGGTTCTATCTCAAACTAGTCAACAAATATACAATTTTTCCTTTATGGATGTGACAGGCCAGCATCAGAGCCGTGTATATCTAAACAATCGCCTGTATCATTAATTATAAGTAATTAAGTCTCATCTTATTAAAGAAACAACAATAAATATCTTCTAGCATACAGAAAAGTCTTGATGAGAAAGAATAAACAAACCTCATGATCGCAATCTACGAGCTGCTGCTCACTCAAGCTCACAAGCTTCCCATTGGTCAAGAAATTGGCACCTTCAAGGGCCCCAGCCGTACTGAAGCTCCAGCATGACCCACATGAACCCTAATAAGAACATGTACAAAACATGTACAATTACCAATTAGAATACAGGCTACAGACTTGCATATTCAATAAACCACAATGATTATCAGTATATATCATGATGTACAATTGTGGAGAATAGCAGAGCAACATCTTACCATATTGGCATATTGCTTCCAAGAAGCCAGTAAAGAGGACCCAAATTTCAAAATAATGCTTCGCCTTTCGTTTATTTTACATTAAGATTTATTTTTCAAGAAAGGAAAGGTTTTGCTCAACATATCATTAACATAGGGTGCACAAGATAAATTTTCTTAGCACAATATGAAACAATCACTAGATTAAACATACTGCCTCGGGCTCACCTGATCCTTCACTTCTGTGACAGCGCCGTGATCCCTCCAATCAAAATCCTCGGGCAAATCATCAGTAGCGAGAAGTGGCGCCTCACTTGCCGATTTTAGCACCCGCTTCAAATTCTTTGCAGCCCCTTTGTTGAGACCAAGGTAGGTGCGGTGGAACTCGGCCGGAGTCATATCAAAAAACTTTGTGATACCTATAAAAAATACAACCAGTGTTTTTAAATTTAGAAAATCATTTTCAACTGGAAAAGATCCTTTGTTTAAATTTTATAAAAGGTTGCAGACTCAAAAGAATTGCTACTTGCTCCCTCTGGTTTTATTTATTTTCAACCAATTTTTGGTCGTTATATATACAGTATCCAAGTGAAATAGCCACCATGGATTCAATTTATTGCAGTGGTTAAAATCCAAACTTAATTGAAGCAAAGACACCCAATAAGTTCTAAATCTTTCAAAAAACTGTTAAATGAACAATTTCTTCTATCTACCAGCTAAATCTCAAGTTGAATTCAGCACATACCATGCTCTGCAGAGGGGTCAAGCAGCTGGTGCTTCCTGGCCCGGCGCAAGTTGGCCTTAAAAATCTTAAACCGGCGGTCATGCTCGTCTTCATCGCCGTACGACTTTCCGAAAGTTGTTTTGAAAATCTCAAACTGCGCCTCAGCTCCGAGTGTTGTTGAAACTTCACCGGTGACAACTTGACGGATCAAGGAGTCGTCGGCACCGGACTGCGGTAAGGTTACGACGCCGGTGACAGCGAGGATAACTAGGAGGAGAACTGAACGGAGCCGCTCCATTTTTTCTTTTACTTCTTCTCCTTCTCTTGGTTGTATTTTTCTTACTAGATATTTATCCTCTTTTATACAGGCTAGACTCAGCTAGAGTCGGAAATAAATCTGCTGTGATCCTCTGGGATTGCAGGGTCCTGCGATTTCAATCCCAACCGTTCACATGTTTCGAGATTTGTGTACAAAAACTGACTTCTGTTTCATCGTTTGAATGGTTGGAATTAGAATCGCAGAAGATTCGGTTCAGCTAAAGTCTACTCTTAGTTGCTTCTTTAATCAAGTAATGTCTTCGTAGGGGTTGGCTTTAATTGGTTGAAATTTGGCCATTAATTTAGTTCCACGTGGCAACGAAGAAAAGAGAAGTGTTGTTATCCACGCCAAAAATATTAAAAAAATAAGAAGACAAACAAAATTGGAAAAGACAGAAATGTTATCTGCTCCAATATATCTCCGCATGAGCCGATGGTGAGTGATAGACGTTGTTTCTTCTGGTTCATGAGCCGATTATCATTCTAATCAATGGTCTGCCAGTCAATTTCCTTTATTATGTTTGACTGGTCAACCTTTACAATATTCTAATTCTACTCATTCTTCTAATACAACATTAGCCTAACTAGCTCTATCAACGATTGTTAAAATTATGAAGTTAATTTATCTATTATATATTGATGAATCTCCGTCCACAGGTAATATATAAAACTTTTGCAAATAATACAGTTTTTTAGAAACAACTATTTAATTTGTCTATTTGTTCACTAAATGAAAACAAGAATATAATTTGAGAACTTGTCACTTTGCTTTAAGCGGATAAGCACATCCATTGTGTATGATGTGTAGTACAAACAGGTCTGTAACATACTAGCATATAACAATTAATGGATTTAAATCCACCCTAAAAAATATATTGTAGAATCTTAATAGTTGAGTCGTCTACACAACAATTAATAGTTCAGTCGTATACACAATAATAACCGATTTTTTTTGTATTAATCAAAAATAAAATTAAAAAATATCGCGAAAGGGGATCGTTTTGTTAAAAAATCAAAATATAGGAAAACGGGAATGATTATCCGATTCCCCGGATGGTACAAAATTTTCCGTCCAGATTAATGCCCCGCTAATCCAAATCTTTAACCCCATTAAGCAGAAAAAAAAACAAAAAATCCTGGACGGGATAGATTATCCCGTTCAGCACTAGATCATTGAAAACAACGATTTTAAAACTGACTTAATAAATAGTAAAAAAAATTTCAAAAAATGTAAATTTGGTCTCCAAACACATTTTATTATAGATTGAATGTTGAACGGTTTGGATCGACTATTTGGATTTTAAAAATGTAAAAACCAAAACGTTTGTTCCACGGCCTAGGAACAAACGTTTTGATATTAGCCAACCTCTATATATATATCAGAGTGGTTTCATATAAGAGAATGAGAAAAAAATTGCTACAGTGATGGACGAGATGGTCTATCCCGTCTATTTTTTTTTTTTTTTAGTTAGATCGCTAATTAAAATCAAAATTAACGGAACGGAATGGTTATCCCGTCCAGCTACAGTGTTTAGATGGGATAACCCATCACGTTTTTCCAATATTTACAAAACGATCTCGCGATATTTTTTTATTTTATTTTGATTAATAAAAAAATCGGCAAGGCCCCGTACAAGTGGGCATAGAAAAATCAGAAAACTAGTATTAGTGGGACAGGCTACTTAATAAAATCAGAAAACTAGTACAAGTGGGCATCGACCCCACCGTCTGCCAAATCAGACCGGAGGAACAGTTTCAGTCTTTATTGGGTACTAGTACTTTTTTTAATATTAAAAGCACAGAGACAGGCTACTTAATAATTTATTTTTGGAAATTAAAAATCTAATTACGGAAAAAGGATTACCTTTTTTTTCCAATCAAATAAATGAGCCTGGAGTCTTAGGGGACCAAATCAATACCTTAACAAGTATGTCTTGGCCACAAAAAAATTGAAGATTCCTGAAAAAAAAATTAACATTAAGATGACTGAAATCGAAGTCTTAATTCCAAACAATTTCAATGGAACCAAACTAATAGTCCGGCTTCATTATTTTTTCACATTGTGTGGTGGTTGTTTTTGTGAAAATCAGTTTTATTGTCTAGTCTTCAATGTAATCAAATCATTAATTCGGTTCTATCTATTAATGATAAAAAAATCATAATTTGATTATTAAATTTCTAAAAATAACCCTTTTTTTTGCAAGGTACTAGTATAGACGTCACCGAAACAGATCCAAATCTCCTAAAGTAACCCAAAATTTGAGATTGGAATTCTACCGTCCGATCTGGCTCGAGGTAGAATGCACAAGTCCTCTTAATATTTGTGCCAGAGCAAGATTGGACGGTCTGAATCCAAGCTCAAACTTTGATCTGAATTCCAACGGAACTTGCTCTCCACGATTTACCATTTTGTTTAAAAAAATGATTTTATTTTGCATGTAGTAAAAAATTTCCATATGAAAATTTGGTTTTCTCTTTTCATTTGATTTCAGTGTTCTCTTTTTATTACTTGTAAGTTGGTATTCTACGAGATTGCGTGAAAAGTATTTGAGGTATTAAGATAAGATATTTATTACAAAGATATTTTATATATATATATATATATATATATATATATTTTATTATATAGTATTATAGGTCTGATAATTTCATTTTTACATATGTTCTATGGTTATTTGAAAAATAAAATATAAGAAAAATAATTAAGAGCACGGGACCGACTAAACTCCAAAGATAACTCTAAAAGTCCAAATCGTCAATCCAAACCGTTCAACATAATCTCCATAATAAAATGTGCTTGCAGATTAAATTTTACATTTTTTTTAAATTTTTTTACTATTTATTAAGTATTTTACAAAAAAATATTATTATCATATTACACTGCTATAGCGTCAATAGCATCATAGTTTTTGTGGTCCTAAAACGCTATAGCAACACTGCAACACGCTATTTAGAACCCTGCTTGTTATCATCTACGACTCCACGCTGTGCATCTTCCGGATAATTTTCATGAGGCGGCTAGTACGGGAAAATGGGTGTGCAATTAGCCTAATTTGGACGTCATTACTTATTAATAAATAGAAAAAAGAATCCTTGTATAAAACTGTACACTTTAGTCGAGAGCAGAGAAAATGCACCTAATGAGCTCAAGGACAAGAATAGCCTTTTATTTTGGAGACTGATCAGAGACACGATTTTTTTTTTATAAATTAAATAATCAAATTATTGAAAATAAGAATAATTATATTTTTATAAATTAATGGAACTGAACTAATAGTTCGGTTTCGTTGAGAATAAGTCAATGAGACTAAGTTTAGTCTCACTAATTTCTACACCAACAATCACGCAGTGTTAAAAATCAATAGAATTGGAATATTAACATGTCCACAATAGAACCAAACCATTACTTTGATGCTATTGATTTCCGACTTTAATTTTGTTTGATTTCATCGATATTTGACTGTAATGTAAAATAATTTATACACTAAATTTACGTCTTTAATTTAAAAAAAAAATTACATCTTCTATTGGAACCTAATCAATAATTTGATCCCATGCTACAACTTTCAGAACATATTGAATGGTTCGGTCTCATCTATTTAATAAAAAGAATATAATACATTCATATCTAATAATTTAATGTTTTTAGTTTCTAAAAATGAAAAACTAGATTCATTACGGAGCCCACAAGTTCCGCCATTGAGATGCGTAAATATTGAATTCTCGTCCTCTGAGATATCTCAAAACACAGTTAAGTGAGACGTCTGAGCGTGGGGGTGCCTCGCAGAAAACGGAGGCTGCCATGCAAAATCACGGTTGAGCGGTACGTCTGGCGTGGGGGCGCCAATGCGGATGGGAGTATTTTTTTTTTCAAAAATCTCAACCTTTCAAATTACGTTCTGCACTAATCTCAAAACACAAATAATACTGGCCCCTGCGCTATCTCTAGTGTATTGACAACGGGGCCGGCCGGTTCGGTCCGGTCCAAACCCGCCCGGTCCACGGGTCCGGGGAGTTGGACGGGTTCATGGGTGGGGATATCACGGGTCCGGTTTTCGGAGGCCAAACTCGCCCCGTGATCAACACACGGGTCCGGCGGTTCCACGGTCCGGTCCGGTTCAAACCCGGTTTTTTTTTTTGCTGTTTTTTTTTCCAATTCAATAAGTTTGTTATTTGAACCAAATTCTTTTGATGTGCCAATCAGTAGACAATGTAGCAACTAGCAAGGTTTAGTGGAGGTGTAGGAGAAGGAACGGTTTAAATTGAAATGATATATGTGTAAGAACAATCTGAAAAGGTACAGTATCAAAATATTTTAGTAAAATTGAAATGATATTATAAATATTTAAATAGTTTGATGATTTGATCTCCAATCTTTACTTAAAAAAAATAGTGAATACTTTCCAACAAGAAGTTTACACAAAGTAGCGGAGTCAGAATATTTTTTTTAATAGAATCTAATATCAAACATTAATATCAAGACAACGATCATATTAAATAATAGCAAATTATAAATATGAATGAAAAGTCTTTCTTAAGCACACCATCTTTTTATAAATTTGTAAGTTGTGAGAATGTGAATAACTCTTATTTCACTAGATATATTGGATAGTAAATAAGTGATCCATAAGTATATATTTTATTCCCTTCTGATCTTAAAAATCTATATTTTTTTAATATTGTTCAAATAATCAGGAAAAAGTTGGGTTTTAATGATTATTTTTTATATTTATAATCAAGCAAAAATTATTTCTTAAATTGTTTCATATTAGCATAATGAAGAAGTGTTTTCCACGTTGTCCGATTACTTGAACTTTGCAATTTATACGGAAAAATAATACGTGCTCGATCGGAAAATTTAATATTAATTGAACATATACAAAAGAGTCTGTAATTGAGATAATTTTTTTTTATTAAATACACCTTAGTATTTTTTAAAACCAATTTTGAAAATTGAACACAAACCTTTCCGTAGTGAGACGAGTGCTGGTACCACTGCATTAAGTCTGCAGTTTGCAGTTTGCAAGATATATATTTATTCTTCATACTAGTTTTTTCTATTAAATAAAAATAGTTTGAAGAATAATATCTCGTTTTATGTTTATTTCTTAGGACTTACAAATTTTAACTAATATATTTATATAGGATATTTTTTGTTAAACTAAAATTGTTTCTTTACTAGATAAAACAGCAAAAAAAAAATA
>JAJGRW010004744.1:0-36694 GCA_025461045.1 Carex parvula | reverse complement strand
AAATTGCAAATTTCATTGCTACCTATGATTTGTAATTGAAATAAAACTACCAATGTCGATGCTCTACAGTCTACACACATAGTAAAAATAATTTGTTGCAAATAAATATTTGAATACAATACCTGATTTTCCTAATGCGCCGAGCTTTTATGGAAAGAACTATTAATTATTTAAAAAAAATGAAACAGGCCAATTAAACAAGATATTTGTGGGAAACAGGTAAACAGCAAAATTATGAAAGTAATTAATGATCTGAAATTTCAACGCTGACTTGCTTTTGCATCCCTCAATGATTGTACAAAAGATGCCAAACTGGACCATAGTTTGGTACAGTTTTCAACTTCTGACTTAATTAGTGACATGTACTCGTCAAAGACTCAAAAGAGGCCGAAATTTTTATTTATAACATTTTAAATAAAGAAATTAATAAAATAACCATCGATTCGGTCAATTCTAAATCTAACACGGCCGCATAACACTGGAGCGGACCCATTTGGGGGAGGCCGCAGAATGCCGGAGCGACCCCCATATGGGTCCGCAGAATGCCGGAGCGGACCCTATTTTTTTTTTTTTTATCTGATTCTGAAGTTGATTATGATTTTGTTTTGAAAATTTTTATCAAGTTTGTACTGGAAGTTGTGTGTAATTACTTATGTTTGAAATGTCGTTTAATCTGAAATTGTTGTTCGTCGTTTGTTTGATCAAAAGAAATATTACAATATAACAAGGAGCCATATAAAGAAACATACAATAGAACAATGCTAATGTTATCGGAAATTACAAATACGTCTAATTAACCGAAAATAAACAACATTTTTACAAGTACAATTAAAAAAGCAACATTAACTCTCAATCTCGTGCAGCTCGAGCAGCTCTGTTTTGTCTTTCTTGTGTATCTCGGCCGGCTTGGTGTCCTCTTCTCCTATTATGTAGAACGTCCATCCACATCGGAATTCTGTTGTGTTGTCTTCTGCCCACAGAAATATTTTTTTTCTCTGGAACAAGGACCGGGCCATCGTGTGGCGGCCATTCCGACTGATTTCCATAGACATGCCATTGAGCGCTCCATGTGTTGATCAGTGTATGGATGTGATAGTAGTGACTTACAAAGACGCCAGGGTCGATGCCTCGGAGACGACACACGGACAGAACATGAGAGCACGGTATTCTCTCCAATTGAGGCTTCTGGCACGTGCAAGTTACCGTGTGATCATCCTCGATTATCACCGTGTATTTGTAATTGGCCTTGGTAAACCGACCAGAATCGTCAGGTATGAAAGCGTGAACTCTCTCCTGTGTGGAGGTTACCTCGAACTCATTGTTGTTTCCAAAGCCCCCCAGCGTCTTCATTTTATCGGACCTCTCGAACCGTTTGTTGATCAGCTACGAAAAATTAAAAAATAATGAAGAAGTCAGATTTTTTTAACAAAGTTCATTAAAAATTATGAAGAAAGAACTACAAATAAAAGTACCTGATGCACACGACACGAGAATTGTTGACCTTGACTGACTTCCCATTTCGCTTTGGCCCTCCTTTGCGCAAACCATGTCATACATTTGTAAAATGTGTCTTCAATTATTGCTGCAACCGGTAGCCTACGAGAGGACTTGAAGACCTTATTAAGCGACTCGAACCCGTTTGTAGTCATGATGCCCCAACGGTAACCACCGTCCAGTGCTTGGAATATCTTCCATGGTTTGGGGCACTCGTTCTCATTTTGATCCAAATATTTACCTACACCGTCCAGCAAATTGAGGGCAATGTCACATGCCTGCCCCATTGCTTGCATTCCTTGCTCGTACCTCCTCATCTTCCTCTTAGCCACACATATTCTAAAAAAACGGATTGCCTTATCACTACAACCGTTCTTCTTCATGTTCTCGGCTATGTGAGTAGCACAAAGACGATGAACACATTGATCCTCATCCTCCTCGTTCCACCCCATATCATCTTGTCTGAACACCTTCTTGATACCCTTTCCCCTATCAGTGATGACACACATGAATCTGGAGCGGATTACATTTAGGCGCAACCATTTCATGAACCACGCACAATCGTCATAACTCTCTGATTCTACCAGTGAAAAAGCCAACGGGAGGAGCTGATTTTCAACATCGTACCCGGTTGCAATCAACAGCTTGCCTGTGGTAAAATTAATTTTGTAAGAGCCGAAATCAACTAAAATAAATTAAGTGAAAACAATCAAATTAGTTACCTTTATACCGGCCTGACAGGAAACATGCATCAACTGTGATGACCGGTCTGATATGTTGAAAAGCAGCTATGCACGGTCCAAATGCCCAAGCCGCCCTATGAAAATACCTCCATGGTCCAGGTTCACCAGTGGGATATGAGGTCACCTCAAACAATGTTTCTGTCAATAAATTTAAAAAAATAAGTTCAATTTTTGATTGATAATGAAATGACGTAAAAATTGAAGGAACAATGTAGTACCTGGGTTGCTTCTTTTGATTGCCTCCAACAATGGAACTACAAGAGCGTATGACCCCTCCCAACTGCCAAATTGACGGGCTATTGCCAACTCACGGCCACGCCATAGTTTGTTGTACGCCGGTATCTGACCGTTGTACCTTTCAGCAACAGCAATTCGGACAGCCTGAATACTCAAGTCGACATCGTTCCTTATGTGAGCGGATATACACTCGGCAACCATAGCAGCTGACAACTGGGTGTGATCTGTTCTTGTCGCATCCGCGTGGCATGAATGTTGTGTTGGGCATTTGGAGACACGCCATTGTGTTCCATAACCGGTGGCCCTTGCGAGTATGTACCACCCACAGTAACTGTCCTTGCACTTGAACCTCATTCTTGTGCGGTCACTGTGCGTAGGTTCAACCTCTTTGTTGCAAAGGATGTGAAACCTGGCAATTGCGCTCTTCATTTCCTCTTTTGAGTCATATGTTGTCCCTCGGACAATTCATTCTCATACTCTGCCCTACTTCCAAACAAACCCGAATTGGCTTCCATAAACCCTGATGTGTCGTTGAAAGCATGAATCGGGTGCTGAAACCCGCGATCCATTATCCGAAACCCGCGATCCATCTTGAATTTCCTTGATAGTCCGAGAACAGGCCCGGTATCTTCCTGGTCAGAATAATCGCTCATACCCTCAGGATCAATATGACCCCAATTTTCCTCTGCCTCTAGTATTTCCGGATCCACTTCTTCATCAGATTTATCCGGATTACAAGTTTGACCCCAATGAGCGGTCCGAATAGTTGAAGGCTGGTCAGTCTGGGATGGGGCCCGACGGGAGGGTCGGTCCCTCTGAACTGGGGCCCGACTACTGGACGGTTGGTCAATTTGGACAGGGGATGGACTAGAGCCGGATGAGTTACCCCGACTACGACCCTGGATTAACCTCTGAACTGGGTTCGAACGCCGGGCTCTGGTAACCTCCACATATAGGTCAATTATCTTGTATGCACCCCCAGAAAAACTCATGGTTTGGTTATACAATACCTGTCAGACTCCCTCATTCTGAATTGGAAATAGTTGGAACCAGGTTTGTGCCGAACTAGTCGGCATGCTAATTTTGGCATCAATTTTAAGGTCATACTGACCCTGATCCAACCCCAAATTCTGACATATACTTGATTTAAGTCTCAAATAATCAGTACCTGGCAATACCGGGATCACAGTAACAGGTCCAATACTGTAGTAAACCCCATTAGGACCTGTTAAAACATCCCCACCAGTGTAGATGGATACCATAAGAGCCATTTTTTCAATTCAATACAGAAGAAACCTACAATTAAAAATTAACTAAATTAATTATTCTAATTAAATTATTCTAATTTAATTATTGCTAAATTAATTATTCTAATTAAATTATTAATCTACTGAAATAAAAATAAAAAATTTAAAAGAAGAGAGAAAAAACTTACAGATCAGAGAGCTAACTCAGGAGAGAGAAGGTGTGAGAGTGTGGAATGAAATTTCGCTGTCATTTTCGGGATATAAAGACCAGGGTCCGCTCCGGCATTCTGCGGACCCGGGACCGCTCCGGCATTCTGCGGACCCATATGGAGGTCCGCTCCGGTATTCTGCGGCCTCCCCAGATGGGTCCGCTCCGGTGTTCTGCGGCCGTGTTAGATTTACAATTGACCAGAATTGATGGTTATTTTATTAATTTATTTTTTTAAAATGTTATAAATAAAATTTCGGCAAAAGAGGAGAGGAGACCTCTCTTTAAACCTCAACAAGATCTGTACCGCTCAAATTGGGGGAGGTCCCCAACTGTCCGGTAAGATGATTTTAGCTTTAAAAGGGCAGGCCCGATGAATCTCAATCACACAAAGATTATATATAGAGTATACTTTTTTATCTTTAGAAATTCATATAAATTAATATAAAATGTTAGAATGATTGCTCCAAAATTTTAATACATAGATGGAATCTTAAAAATATTGGACTCCAAACAATGGATCCGAATTTTTATCTCGGCTCCAATGCTTGAATTGTTCTGATAACGTTGTGGTGTCACTGGAGTGATGAATTTAATGAATCTTAATAAAAAATTCAGCTCCAGAGAATCAAACCAACTTTTTTTTTTTAAGGTTTTATCTATGACATATAAAATTTAATGTAGTCATTTCTAATATTTTATATTATTTTATATTAATTTCTGTCAATAAAAAATTCTTTGTATAGAGGAATAGGAGAAGATGATGAGATGACACTTTAGCTAATAGCTACTGACCCTACCACCACCCAGCTTGGTGCACTTTAGAAGGCCTATACAAACGAATATTTGATGATACTGACATGCTCTTTCTTTCCTTTACTTCAGATCCTCTAGTATTCTCTTTTCTGGATGGATTTGTGATGTGTGTTGGATTGAGTTTTCTTTTAATTTACTTGGTCCATATTCTGGCTGCTAGCTTTTGATCCGACTCCTTGTGTCCAAGTTGTTAAATCGAATCAGTGCGGAGTCAGATGAATCAGTGACAGAGTCAGAAAATAGAATAAATCGAATCGATGACGGTAGAATAGAATGAGGCAAATTTTTAGAGTACATAATTGTATAATTATTTTAAATATAAGTATACTTTCATAAAAACATTTAAATAATATGACAAAAGGAATATATTTTGGAAATCATTTTAGATCACAAATAGATAAGTGTCTCCCTCTAAACTCTATTGGCTCCACGTTACTGTTAATTTGTTTGATTCAGAACTAAAAATTATCAATTTTAGATACTTCATCATCAGTCTCAGTTAGAAAACTTCAGAATATTACAATTACATATTTGGTACAACAATTTGAGACATTAAATTGTATATAATACAGTCAGAAAAAAGTCAAGTAAGATTCCAAATTCCGAACTACTCTGAATCCGTCTCAACACAACTAGCATGTTACATTTTTTTTTATTTTTTTTAAACTTGGTAGAAGCTGTCAAAGCAAGCATGTTACATTTTGAAAGTGTTCGGAAGATACCCAACTTGACTACTCAAGTGGCAAATTTTAAACAAAAAATATTATCAGTTATAGATTTGAAATCTACATAGAAATTTTTTTTTGTAGATATTAAATAGTTGAATGGCTTGATCTTCAATCTTTACTTAAAAATTGTAAACAAGAAATTCAATCTACAATGCGTTTAGAATTTGATACTCAAAAAGAGAGTTCAAATGTCTTTATTTTTATAATATAATAATTTAAAATTTAAAACTTAATATTTAAATAAAACCGATAGACATAATCTATATCATTTTTTTAAGCATACGTAAAATTTCATGACATTTCAATTTTGTTTTCATTAGTATTAAGAGCTTGCAAAAATACACCGATGTGGATAAATTATGGGCGTTAATTGTGCAACTTATTGATTCATATAAAGTCAAAATTGAAAAGTGATAATTTTTTTTGTATGTAGAGAAAATAGAATAAATCCCATCTAGCACTTTTATTTTAAAGTTTAAGTTTTTTAATTTTTGTTATTAGAAAAAAAATATGATGGAGACACAAAAAATAAATACATTTGAACTCTTCTCATAAGAAAATATGATGTTTATACTAATGTGAAGCGTTTTCTAACATTATATATTTACAATTTTTTGTATTGGATTTCCAAATAAGATCTAAGATTTTTTAAACAGGAAATTAATTAAGCTTAAGCGCATATAATTGTTATCTTAATCGTCCTTTTCTAAAAAATTTTCCGAATCCCATTTTAAATCAATTGTTTAGGTGTCAATGGGGCAAATTCCCTATCAAATACTTAGGTCTTCCTTTACACATTAAAAAACTTGCGGTTAGTGATTGGCAATTTTTAGTAGATAAAATTGAAGCCAGACTACCTAGTTGACAAAGTCAACTTCTTTCTATAGGTGGTAGGATTACCTTAGTGAATTTAGTCTTATTCTCCATCCCTTTATATGCTCTATTAGTATTTAAATTCCAATTACCGTACTTCACAAAATCGATAAAATTAGAAGAAGATCCTTATGGCAAGGAACAGAAAAAAAAAATATGCTTTAGTGAGTTGGGAAAATGTATGCTTAGCTAAACAATTTGGAGGAATTGGGGTCTTAGATCTTAAAGATATGAATAGTGCATTATTATTAAAATGGTGGTGGAAATTTAAAAATAATGAATACAATGCTACTTGGAAAACCATTATCATATATAAATATATTGAGCATAACACTCCATCTCCATTCTGGAAAGATATATCTAGTTTAGAAAATATTGGTTCCATTAGTGTGCAATATACACCAGGTAGTCAATCACAATGTAGATTTTGGACTGATATATGGCATAAGGAATGTTCATTAGCTACTAGTTACCCTATAGTATATAGTAAATGTAGTAATAAACACATCCTTTTGGGTGAAGTTATTAACTCACAAGGTTTGAGGGTTCAGTTTAGACGACCACTTGAAGGATTTGATTTGATAGATTGGGCTGAGATTCTTCACATCATTAGTACAATTTCGTTTACATCACCCCAGGATCAATTAGCATGGAGATGGGATCACACAGGGAAGTTCAATACACATTCATTATATAAATTTCTAAACTTTTGAGGAGTTTTACCTTTGTTACCAGAACTGATTTGGTGGACCTTACCCGTACCACCAAAAATAAGAGTGTTTATGTGGTTAGTCACCATAATTCAATCCTCACAAAAGACAACTTAGGCATAGATTAAAAGATATGACAATTACAGCTAATATATATGCACTACACAAGAATATAGAAGTTTAATATTGTGCATGATATGTTAAATGGAGTCATCTACTCAATTTAATTGAAATTTGGTCATTATGATTTAGGAAGCTGATATGAGTACCCGCAGTTGAGTACCCGCACTGTACCCGCACTTAAACTGTCATAACTGTTTGTGGGGACCGTAACCGTTCCAAAACTATAATTTTGTTTTACAAGTATTAATAGTAACATTGTGAAGTATTTATATCTATACAAGACAAGTATTTATATCTATACAATGAACTACATACATGATATATGAATTTTCCTTAAATAACCGTACCCGCACTTTTTTTTGAAAAATCCTCGCGTCGTACCCGCATTAGGGGACCACACAACCGTTCCAAAACTATAATTTTGTTTTACAAGTATTAATAGTAACATTGTGAAGTATTTATATCTATACAAGACAAGTATTTATATCTATACAATGAACTACATATATGATATATGAATTTTCCTTAAATAACCGTACTCGCACCTTTTTTTGAAAAATTCTCGCGTCGTACCCGCATTAGGGGACCACACAACCGTTCCAAAAATGTAATTTTGTTTTACAAGTATTAATAGTAACATTGTGAGGTTTTTATATCTATACAAGACAAGTATTTATATCTACACAATGAACTACATATATGATATATGAATTTTCCTTAAATAACCGTACCCGCACCTTTTTTTTTTAAATCCTCGCATCGTACCCGCATTAGGGGACCACTCAAACGGCATGTGAGGACCACTAAAATTGTCAACAAAAAATATTGACTTAGCTTATGTGCGGGTAATATTTATATATCTATTCTTGCGGTATTTATACTTACGAAACAAAGTATTTATAACTATAAGGGTGTGGTATTTATACTTACGAACTAAAGTATTTATATCTATATTACGTTGGATGAATAAGAATCTTAAAAAAGTATTTGAGTTGAAATGTTGAAGACCTTTAACCAAGAGGCATCATGTCATGGATCACATGGAACTTCTTTTTTGATATGTTGGATCTAATACGCTTTAGTTTGTATGAAATTCTGGTCCAAACTATATCATAACCAAGAGTTTTGGTAACATGAGCTCAACTTTACGAAACTTAGGCCAAACCTTGATCGCATGGTTACTAAGTGGTAAGGACATAACTTTTATACAAACATTGTATTGGATCTTGAGGAGTATATGTTATATGGATCACATGGGATTGCATGTGTACAAAAGGTAATATGTATATATGTTGCACTAATTGTAATCTATTAGTATTCTCTATGGTTTTATATGAATTCATATATAATAATCGGTCCAACGGAAGTTTATTATATATTTTTCAAATAAATAATTTAAACCATATAACGTTATTTTTAATAATTGGTTGTTATTAATTTTTTTAACTTTAAATTGTAACTGCCAGTTTATTAAAATGAATTTTGTATCTGAACAGATCAAGTATTTATATCTGAACACATTAAGTATTTATATCTGAACACATCAAGTATTTATTTCTGAACAACCAAGTATTTATATCTGAACACATCAAGTATTTATTTCTGAACACATCAAGTATTCATTTCTGAACATATCAAGTATTTATATCTCAACTACCAAATATTTATAGCTGAACACATCAAGTATTTATATCTAAACTACCAAGTATTTATATCTGAACACATAATAGACAATTACATCATCTTCGCAAATCAAATTGTCACAAACATCTCAAAATCCAGCAACATTGAAACACGATTGTGTATATGAAATAGAAACGAAACGATATATCATTATTAATTCACTAGAACAAAAAAAAAATTGAAAAAAAACAATATTAATCTAGCTGATCACATTTCAAAAACACCGATTAAACTTGTGAGAACCACACAAAATCGCTTCCAGTTTCAAAATCGCCTCAAAAATCGCCTCCAAATCGCCTCCAAATCGACCTAAAATCGCCTCAAAATGACATCAGCCTTTGAAAAAGGAAAAAACGGAGAGAAATAAACATTTGAAATTCAAAATGGAAGGTCCGATAACATTGTTAGTTAGATCGGTAGTTGTGGGGACCGCAACCTTACAGTTATGGAAGTGCGGGTACAGTGCGGGTACTAAAATAATTATTCTATGATTTATCATTTGAGAATTGAAATTATTGATTTGATCAAATTAAATTCTTCTCATAAGGGGATAATTTAGCAATTGCATACTCAATTTGATATTTAGGAATTGAAATTATTTGTTCGATCAAGATTCTCATGAGATATGGAAATTCAATTTTCTTATTTAGAATTTATTGATTATTCTCATAAAATTAGATATTGCAATTAGGAATATAGTCATAATTATGAGATGCATGATGTGGTCAAGACATATGAAAAATATAGCCTTAACATAATCTTCATAAGATTTGGTATTAAATATTAGATTTGATAGTCCATAATTGAATGTTGAATTCTTGGTATGATTAACAAGATAATATAGAGGATTTTGAGTATGGAAAGATTGATAATTACATAATTTTAGTCATTAAGATCATATCTAACCATATTTGGAATTTAGGAATTCTCTTTTGGAAACTATCTAGTTAATTATTAGAGAGTTTGAAGAGTTTATTTTGTCTAATATCTTACATTAATTTGAATGGTTGGAATTATATTTTGTTTACTTATCTATTTGAGCAATTATGAAATTATATGATTCTCAATAATCATGCATCCTTTGAATAAATGCAATTAAATTTAATGATACACGAATATTTTATATTAAATAGCTCATAACATGATGATCATACAACTTAAAAACAAGACATAATTTCAAAATATATCAAAACCAATTAACATGAATAATATAGACATTAAAGCACCATATCTCAAATATACATATTTATCAAACAAAGCAATTCATCATGAACAACAACAATAATCTATAGTGTCATATCTTTTGTTATGGCAATTTAGTCATGTAAAATAGATTTTGCAATTAATATTACCACATCTCAATATTGTCTATAACAACAACAATTTATATCTTTATGTCTCTATTATGGCGATTCTAAAATGATTTTAACAATTAATATTGTCATTTCTTAATTTTGCCAATTCAATAAGTTTGAGATAAATTTAGCAATTTAAAGTTTTAATCTATACCAATTTAAATTTCAAAATACTCACATATGTCGAGATATTTTCATTTTCGAGATATCACGCACTCGTTCGTACGAGGCGTCGAGCTTTTCAACGAGGTAAACGTCATTGGCTTCGCGTAGGCTTGGCGTGGTTCTTGTCGTGTCCTTGTAGGATTCGGCATAGCTCAGATTTGACATGCATCGTTGATGAACCTTGTTGCATCGCATACTTGTATGTTTGTAAATGATCCTCCGGCAGAAAGGTCTAGAATTTGTTCTTCATATATTCTCATAATCATAATTACTCTAAGGAAGACAGAAACAATACATCTATTAGAATACTCATGGATGGAACAAAAACTTAAACATTTAACAGTAAACTCTACTAATGTTTTGTTATTTTGCACTAAAAATATACTCATCAGAGGGAAAGGATTGCTAATTAAGTACTCTCTATGAAATGAAAATTTCAGTTTTGTATTTTTTAATTTTTATATTTTGCAAAAATATTATACTAATAATCTTCTTCATAAAATAAAATTATATAACAATTCTGATTCCGCACGTGAGTGTGATTGGAATTTAAACGATACAACCAAATTGTACCACTCCAATTAACATGACATTGTCCTGATATGCACATCATTTCTAATAAAAACAGAACCTAGATGAACAGAGACACATCTCAAAAGCTAGCAATTTATTTCCTCAGAGGAACATAAATTTAAATTTGATCGGACACACTGCGACTGAAGACCAAATTTCTTCTGAAAACAGCCGTACCAGTCATAAAATTTCAAACTTGTATAACTGGTCTTCTCCAGTTGTCTCTGGGTCCATTTTTTCTGTTCAAATCAACACTTTATGAGTTTGTACCCATTGAATTTCTCTGTTCTTCTTTTTTTTTTTTTTCTAACTTTTTATTGAGAGCATATTATTTTATCAGGTCTCAGTGATTTGACTAGTCATATCCTGTGAGGCTGTGATTTTTAACTGCTTTTCTGTCTGCTTGTCTTTTGAATTTTATACAAATATATATCCATATTTTATTTTAGTATTTTAACTTCTACGTGCTTCTTTTCTTAATTACTATTTTTTAATTTTAGATATTGAATTATTGTTATTTGGCTGAATTTAGAGGAAATTGAATCACTGCAGCATCAGAAAAGCAGAACCTGCTTGCAGTCTCTCTTTTATTGAGCTGTCAATTCAAATGATTTTGATCTATTATCAGATACCTTGAATTTTTCTTTTTTTGCAATAAATTCTCACGGGATGTAAATGAGAACTTACTGGGATGGGCTAACTATTCCAAATTGTACCTATTTAATTTCCTCGGATTTGAATTTATGATTTTGTCAAGACATTAAGTTTATTAGCCCAAACAGCATTTTATAATATATAATTTCAGGGAATTTATTATCTCATGTATGTAAGATCATAAAATATTCCCAATTTGCCTTTTGAGGTCGCCTTATATCTTCTTCCACATAGTTATATATTTCTCATCTAGCTTCATTTGTCACAATTCAGAAAACACCACTTTTTTTTCATTATTTTTTACTTTGTTTACATTTGTTCATAATTTAGTTGGTTTTGCTGCAGTTATATATTTTCTACAAATATATTGTGAATTATTTTTTAGTTAAGAAAATTTAATGTTCATATAACCTATTTCAAGAAGATTATAGAGTCCGGCTACTATGTCATTATAAGTAGCATTTCAACTCAAGCATATATTACGCGTGCCAAAATTTATTAGATAGGCTTAAAACGACAAATTCAAACCGTTCAAACTGTTCTACTTTACGAGTGATGTGTTTAGATGCAAAATTTATAATTTTTTAAATTCATTTAATATCAAGTAAAGCAGTCAAAAGAAGAAAGTTTTTAAGTTAATTTTAATGCATTCATTTTCATATTTTTTATCACTTGACTTGATACTTCATGAGTTCGAAAATTTATAAATGTCACATATAAGCACATTACTCGTGAAGCAGATTAATTTCAAGGGTTTGAATTCATCATTTTAAGCATATATGATAGGTTTTTAGGTAGGTGTTTTTTAGGCGGAACCACTAATAGCATATATAGTAGCGGGGCTCGGAAGTATATATATTAATTGAAAATCATATGTATTTGACAACCATGACAGAAGTAAAAATAATTATTAAAATTATAATATAAAAATGTTGATTTATATATTCTGTACAATTTAATGCAAAAATTATAGTAATAGAATTGGTCTATTGTGCAAACTCATAGTACCTCTTTGACGGTGCTATGACTAAATCGCAAGTTTCGAAATGCAAGTAGTCAATTGGACTCAATTTGATCTGCATATATAAAGTTTGTAGGAAAACAAATTTTAAATTTTTTTGGATCTTTTTAACATTTCACGAATGCAAGTACTATTTGTGGTCGGTTTATAATTTAAATCGGGATTTCTTTGTTCAAATAATGATTAAGAAACTCTTATAGAAATATAAAGTTTGATTTTCTAAAAAAAGTTTGATATAATAAATAAAATTGAGTGGCATAGATCATCTGTTTGAATATTAAAATTCCAATTTTGGAGCAGTGGTACTGACCAAGTAGTGGTATACCGTTGTGTATATCACCGTACACTTATAATAATAGTAATAGTAATGATATTGATAATATTATATATTTCTTTGTATTTGAGCATAAATTAAACATAGTTTGTAGGAACGTTTAAGTTTAGATTTTATCATTTTCATGAAAAAACTGTTGGTGTGGTATAAGTACTATTTATAAAAAATAATAACAACAACAATAATAATAACATCATTAAACATCCGACATTTTTATTAATATCCATATTTAAATAAAAATTATTAATTATATCCAACTTAGTTGGGTATTATTGAAAATGCCCAAACCGGTCAAAAAATGACCGGCTGGGATTAAAATTAGAACCGGTCATTTTTTGGCCGATTGGAAATTATTTTTTTGTGTTTCAGAATCTACAAATACTCCGTTTTTTCTCTCCTCCCTCTCACAACTCACTCAAAATCACATAAGAGAAAGAGAGAAAGAGAGAAAAAGAGAAAGATAGGAAGAGAAAGAGAGAAAGAGAAGGCGATTTTCCGGATGACAATAGGATGAACAGTAGCAACCAATGTAGATCGTCCCATCATGACGTATCGAGACCAGGGTCAATTAGTGGTCGAGGTAAAAATAAGGGGAAAATATTGTCAAGTATGTCGTGGTACCAATTGAAGGATTTCAAGATACGTTGAAGTGGTGAAATTAAATTTTTTTTAATCCTTTACAAGCATCCAGGGATCTACTTTCTTATGCTAATTTTACTCTAGCAATTCTTAAGCACAAATAATTGTCTACTCATTCATCCATCATAAATCAATCAACAAAAGAAGATTTGGATATACCTCTATCAAATGTCAATTTGATAAGTAGATAGAAGTCGTATTCTCTTCTAGATTTCTTAGATACCTTCGTTTGTCGAAACAGCCTCCAAGAACGTCTTGCACCAAGTTGAGACTTCAAAGTAGAAGCCCTCCACAGTATCCACCAAGAAATTAATTAGAAATTGAAGTTTCCTCTTGCTAGAGAGTATTATTTCAGACTCCTTAATCCCTATCCTCCAATAGAACTATATCTTGAGTTAGGATTTGTGGTGTTCTTAACACATGAGAGATCAAAATGGTAGAGAGACAAAGTTTTGTTCTCTAAGGAACATAAATTATCATTAGGTTGAAACTCTAGGTAGTTAGGACCTCTTTAAATAGCTTTCATGTTGTTTAGAAGAGTCCCTACCGAACTAGACACGATTCTCACGTTCTCCCACGTTCTCCATGATTTCCATAATTAATTTGGGCCAAAAATAGCTGATTCTGGCCCAACAATGCACTGCGAGATACCACATACGGCATGGGAATACAGTATGCGGCATAGACCTACAGCTTATTTTACATAAAACTGTATATCTTCTTGCAAGCTTTTCAAAAAGTCATAAAATGCTGAAAACAGAGGTACGGTTGATGAGATATGCCCATTGTAAGTTCTGTTCACAGAATTCATGTTGGAAATATAGAACTCTTTGCTGCCCACAAAGAAACTTCTTTTTGTGGCTCACAAAGCTTCTTCCATTTTGATCTTTCTCGATATTTAGATTTCATTAAACCATTAATTAAATCCATAACATCATATAATTATCCCTATAATTATTTGTCTCATGTTTAGGTAAACCAATTTATTTGTCATGTCATTCATGTCAAATAAATCAATGAGCATTTTTAATTAATTCCTAATTGGTGTGATGATCACCCAAAAGTGAGCGATGTTATCTTTTAAAATTTAGAAAGTCAGAAATGCTATCGGTTCAGATCGCAAGCGCACAATCCTATCGAGTAGTATAATCGAGGTCGATACACAGGGAATATTGGTTTAGAGTTTTGAGTGATTAAACCACAATCTTTCGAAAGGTTAGACAAAATCTGAAAATTTGAGAGTCGAAGTTGTGATCAATGTAAATTTGACAATAATTAAAAGTAATTATAAATTAAGATAGAGATGAGAATTCTTAGGATTTCGGCACACCATTGCCACTCAATCCTCTTTGATATTCTACTTCTGTCGGATCTGATTTTCTGTCGTTGTTTATGGAAGACACTACATAGGACACTGCGAGTTATCTTACGCAAATGACGGGACTTTCATCGAGATACTACATAGGACACTGCGAGTTACCTTACGCAAATCACAGATCTCTAAAATACAGAAGTTACTACATAGGACATGGTAAGTTACCTTACGCAAATGACAGAACTTGGTTCACATTTTGTTGTTCCGATTTATGGTTTTCCTGCTAAGGTTTTCTTCACATAAATATAATGTCTCCCAATGAGACTAACTCGTCCATCATAGTTTCTCTTTCCATTAAAGTAATGTCACTACCCTAATGGATTAAACTAGATCATCGAAATCAGGTGAAGGGAGAATAAATCACAAAAGCATTTCAATCAACAACAAGAAATCATAATCATCAAAAAATATATATATCAAAGCATCATGAGTAACAAGGTTTACTGCCTAGCCCCTAAGAAAAGAACTTAGCCGCGGAACGGCATGGTTACAATCACTCCTCTCTTTCTCACTTAATCAAATTTAACCAAAATTATAAAGATATCTTCTTCTTCTATCCAGGGTGCTTATATAGGAGTGAGGGGACGTCTGGAGATGAGTGGAGGCCAAGAAACCTGATCTGGATACAGCTGGAGCAGTTATTCCCTAAAGGGCGTCTTGGTTACGGACCGTACTGGCTGGTGTAGTCCATATTGTGACCATGTCACTGAGGGGTTTAATGCATATTGCGCTATCTCTTGATCCGTATCCTACTAGGTCCGTATCAGTCAGTGCGGGCCATAATAGAGACTTAGTCGATGAGCGTCGCTTATCCGATTAACCTGATTCTTGCTCCATTTGATGTGAAATAGTCCCAAAACATGTTTCATGCAATAAAACATAAAGAAGGGTGACAGTAGCATTTTTCTCTAATTAATTAAACATAAGTGTGAGATAACATGCAAAACCTAAGACAAAACCCTACGTAATTTATCATCATTTTGACTCTGATCATGTGACCCTGTGGGATCTATGTCATGTTGGCAATGGCATAATAACATTTTATTACCATAAACTATAAGCGATACTAGCTATACATTATATACATTATAGTTACCCAAATGACATAGATGTAAAGTATCCTTTTACAATACACGATCCCTTAAAAGTAATGTCATAAATAACATCACTTATGTCTATTCCTTGCCTCATGTGAATATTATACAAAGTAGGGTTGTGTCATCTTTGTATTATATTCGTTTCTTGGTCTCTTAAGTAAATTATTAATATATAACTGCACTTCAGTTATATTGCATGCATCATAATTCTACTTTATCAAGGGGCCCATAAAATATCATTATTCATTACAGATGAGGAGCAATAATATTATTGATACATAACTTTCTCCTACACAAGTTATGTATAAGGAACTAATATTTTTATCACCACTATTAATGAGTAGCTAGCTTTTAATATTAACCACATTATACACTTCTCATGTGAAAAAAAATGTATCTCATATCTTGGAATTCTGAGACATAATGAAAATATTAATGACACAAACATGATCCATATGATGTTTTCATCTGTTGGGTCTGTTCAATATATGAAACCTTTCATATACTATGTTATTAAACGATAAACCTTTATCCACATTTATAGAACTTCAACGTATTTTAATCAACATGACAAACTTATCATGGTATATTAGTGTTCCATGCTAGTAACCAAGAGTGTGAATGTTTAGAGATTTATGTTTGTTATTATATAGAGTTCTATAGTTAAAGATAAACACGAACTCATGGAACACAATATATATAACATCCAATTTATAAACATAACATATAAAAGTAATCAACATAAGATAACTTTTAGAACACATAAGTAACAAAAAATAACTGTCAAGTATGTCTGATGGAGGAATTTCTTAAACGGCCTATTTGGTATGAAATTTCAGACGATGACTTTGTGAAAAACCCCTATGGCTACGGTTTGAATAAAAAAAAAGGTTGATCCAGAGCCTCCAATATCGGATGATGAGTTTGTTCTGTGTACTTATACTGGTAAAGCTTGCACTTCGTCTGTTATCACTAATCCAGTTAAATGCATCAATAAATCACAAAAATTGGCATGTATGTAGACTTGATGTTTCTCTACAGTTTCATTAAAAGAACAAAATTTTTGGTTTTGTAGAAATCCCGGAATTAATTTTTGAATATGGTAAAAAACAGTAAGGTTATAAAAACTAACATTCAACTAACTCATAACTTAGTCTAAATAAAATTCACACAAATTGCAAATAAAATAGTTCTCAAAGCTGCATCCAAACAAACAAGTTCACAACCTGCATACAAACATCAATTTAAATCACAGGTGTAGTATTCTGAGAAACCGACCAGTTCCAGAAGACGGCCTACCAGCTCTACTTGGCTTTCAGATGCCCCTGCTTTGCTTACAGATGCCCTTGTACGCCTACCAGTTGACCTCCTTGGTTGGCTACCAGATGACTCTCTTTGCACCCCAACCGCCTCTCCTCCCATGGCAACTGTCTCTCCCATTGCTTCTGCAAACATAGCAGATGCATCTAAATGGCTTATAGCTGTGCTATGCCGTGATCCTTGTGATGCAGTTGCCTCTGCGATAACTTGCTCATTTTCTACTGCATTTGCTGCATTGCTGGCCTCTTCATTGCATTGTTACATAGTAAACTAGTCAAAATTAGAATGAAATATATTTTTTTATGAATGTTACATACCTCTTCTATTCTTGCCGGTAATAGAACGGCGAGCCTGATGCCCCTTTCACCTATCTTGTATTTCGTCCATGGTCATTACATGACAGGTGTGTTTTCTCCTTCCAACCCCAATCCAAGCCTTGCTAGGAAATTGGCCATTCGCCCATATTGCCATAATGAACAAACACCCCACTCTAAGTACTTTCAAGATAGTTCACAGTATACCAGTCTGCAATAAATTGGTTCTCGCTCCAGTTTCTTGCACGACAAACCGCTAAGACATGAGCCACGGAATAGATGTTAATTAGATATATCTGTATGTACATTCCATTCTGTTGCCGGGCTCGCGTGTCACAATGTACTATAACTCCCTATGAATAATGTTCATATTTCCATTAGAGCCGCTGGTGACTGAAACGTACTCATTTGAGAATGAAACTTGATACGGACTTTCACCATGCATATAAGGGATCAAATGAATTGTGCAGCTTTGAGCCACTGTTTTTTGAGTTTTGAGCTCCAGCACCCGTTCGGAAATAATTATTCCACTTTGGACTCATTAGCTGACCATACACAAACACAGACAGTCTAAAACTGCTGATCAGATACACTAGCCAAGAAAAAGAACCAATTATGTAGGTTACTAGTTATGTGCAGAACGAATTACATACATATTTGCATAATTATCCACTATTATTAACCAATTACGCACCAGGCTCCACTCTACATCTCCCCTTAATTCAACAGTCAGACCAACAGTACACAAACAATTAATTATGCCGACGGACGGGCGGAGTATCGCATTTTAACAAAATGCGGACAGCGATCCACAGTGCCCTACAAACATCGTTATGCGTGCTTCCGAGAAACCCGCCTCTCCTTTCCTTCGCGCACCTAATCACACGCATCATCATTAACCCATAATTGTCTCTCGCCCCAAACGTGGGGCCCACAGGTCAACTGAACAGCGAGTAATGAGTTGACACGTGTGTATCCAGTCAGACGTCTGAGTGGTCACACATGGGCCTGTCCTTGTTTGAAACACAGCTCAAGGTACCGTACGACGGAGTATTAATTCCACCCACGTGAATGTGCCTGCGGTACTAATATATTCATATAGTGGTGCAGATCCTGGCCGTTGATCAAGGGATGCGTGAAATCCGAGGAGGACAGAGGGTTGTTGACTCACTTGAAGGGTCTGCGTCGGCCCATCAATGCGGATTCAGAAGTTTCGCTCGTCTCCAATCTGTGCTCCCTGACATGCCAACATGGAATTTTAATTTCAATAATAATAATAATACTAATAATTATATATTATTATTATTATTATTATTATTATTATTATTATTATTATTATTATTACTATTATTATTATTATTTTTTGTAATTCATTGAGGTATCTCTACCGCACATAAAATAATTATTTCTATATTGAATACATTAACATTGGGTATATAAGTACTATTTGTAGATTAAAAGTTGGCAAACTTTGTCGATTGGTTAAGGTGATTTGAACCATTTCCTTAGAAGATTTAACTGTTTACTATTATTAATGGTATTATTTCTTTTCATTGAGTTAGTATAAATTAAAATTTATTCAAATCAAATACATTTTCAATAGGACTTCTTCATAAAGTTTTGTAGCACACATGCATTTAAGTATCTCAATTTAATTTTTTTAATAGATATATTATAATACAATTTTTAGTTTAAATATATAAAATAATTAGAAGCCCGAAAAAAATAATACAAGTTTAAAATATCATGATGCTAAATAACAGAAGTTCACTAGAAGTCAACAATTTATGTAATCTGAATTATGACCGCATTCTATGTCGACCCAAAGTAGTGTTTTGAAAACGGTCCGGTCCGTTCGGTCCGATCCAAATCTGGCCGGTCCACGGTTCCCACAGTCCACGGGTTGGGACGGGTCTCATGGGTTCAACGGTCCGGTCCGGTCCAAACCCGGTCGGTCCAAGGTTCCCACGGTCCACGGGTTGGGACATGTCTCAGGGTTCAATGGTCCGGTCCGGTCCAAACCCGGCCGGTCCACAGTTCCCACGGTCCACGGGTTGGGACAGGTCTCATGGGTTCAACAGTCCGGGTTACACGGGTCCGGTTTTTTGTGGTTGGCCCAAACCCGTGGACAACCCTTGATTCCAATTTTGCACGGTCCGGTCCAATTTGGGTCTAGGTCCGTTTTTTTTTTTCTTTTTTTTTGGTTGCTCTGCGCCTCCACTGCCTCTGTCTGGATTTGCCTCTGGTGTTGAAATTTGTTTTTTCCAACTCAACAAGTTTGTTATTTCAACTAATAATTTTTGTTAAAATAAAATATAAATCAAAATTCACAACATTCCAACACTTTTATTATTTCAAAGTTACCCTCCTCCTTTATTCCGGACTTGGGACCGGCTATGTAAAATAACATAGGCGGAGTTCTAACTGTTTTTTTTTTGTTAGTAATTTTTCTTTAAAATGAATAATTTTAAAAAGTGTTTTGAAATTTATAATTAAAAAAATAACCATAAAGATTAAAAGAGGTTAGAAATTTATACCGACACTACCTATTTAGAAGTTTTTGTTCATCTACCATAGTTCTCTCTCTTGCTCATCGTCTGAATCCTCCTCAGCCTCGGGCTCGGTACCATTTTCTTGAGTTTCGACACCGGATGATGTTGCTTCCATGGATTCATGTTGCGTGCGAGTTTCAGCATCAATCCAATCTTTCAAGCACACAAGTCTCTCGTGTGCACCCAACTTACTGCGTTTATTAGTGAGGATCATGCTCGCCGAACTAAAACATGATTTGGAAGGGGCAGTTGAAAATAAATCTAACATATTCAAAAATAAATCTAACATATTTCTAAATAAAATCTAACATATTTCAAAATAGATCTAACATTAAAAATAAATCTAACACATTAAAATCAAAATAAATCCAAATGTAAAAATTATATTACTAAAAATCCGAATTTAAAAATAAATCTAACATAACATATTAAAATCTAACATATCTAACATATTAAAAAATATATCTAACATATTTGTAAATAAAATCTAACCCATTTACAAAATAAAATCTAATCTATTTAAAAATAAATCTAACATATTAAAATCAAAATAGTCCAAATTTAAAAATTAAATTACTACAAATTAATTGTAACATACATATCTAACACATGTAACATAAAATAAATCTAACATTCAATTTTAGAGTTCCATTACTCTACAAAAATAAATCTAACATATGGAACATATTCATAAATCTAACATTCAGTTGGGTCCCAAAGTTACTTTTATTTAACATAACTATTTCTATTTCAGTTATGGAATAATTCAGACGAAGATAAATTCTCAAAATTAAGTGTTGCTTTCACTTTTATAATGTTGATTTTCAACTGACAGTAGAGTACTAAATTACAATCTTAAAATGTATATAAAATTTTAACTGCCTTGTCCATATAAAATAGAAATTATATATGTTCATTCCATTCAAATCAAAGGGCTATAATTTTTCAATAAATTTTCACAAATTAAGATTGAACTTATATATATTTGAGGAGCCAAAGTTGGTGCTGCAAAACAGCGCAAACAAGGTAGTGACCTACTTAGTAAATTCAGTCTCGTTATGTGGGTGAAAAGCCCTGCATCGAGTTTCCCGCCTCCTACGGTTTCGCCGACACAGTCACTGCCTGTCCCCGCAAGATTCCAATCCATCCGTCCATTTCCTTCCATCCACGGTCACCATTGCTTCTTGCCCAAATCACTGATTGGTCACGGTCGTGTTTCTCGGTGCACCCTGAGCGCTATCCGGGCGGTGCCAAGAAAAGACGAACAGTTTCTTGCGGTTTTGGGGATGTTCTCTTGTGGGAGGTTTTTATTGTGCCTTTTTTATATTTTTTCTGATAGAGAAGAGAAAGTTGTTTGTTTTTGGTGGGAAAATGACAAGTTTTTATTTGCATTTAATTTCTTATTTAATGTAGAATGTTAGCTTTTCCAGAAGTAATATAAATATTGAGTCAGGAGAGTAACGTGGTAAAAACAAGTTACTGCTGTGGAGAATTGTTCATGAATATCCGCTTACTCTTACCGTTTTAACTTTTTCTTTAATGTGGAATCAATGCACATTTTTTTATTGTGATATTGTCATTGGTCTCTGGTGCATATATGCTACCTAAATTAATTTTCAAAGAATCTTGATTGGTACATCGGTTGAGTTTACCATACATGCATTCACTGTCATCATCTCAATTATATAGGAGCGGTGAATTTATGAAACTTGATATCAAACACATATATAGTAGATTTTCCAATTCATAGTGTAGCTAGAATATGATAGCTAAGTTGTGTGATGGTGTCATTGCTGAGGAGGATAACGATGGACTAGCTAGTAGCTAATCTAGTACTTTTGTTATGCATGTGAAGTAAAATGGATTAGCTATTCTAGTACTTTTTTTTTTAGAACTTTCATTCTACTAGCTAGTCCACTACTGCTAAACAGGAGTAACGTAGATTAATTTTAGCTGAAGTAAAGAGAACTTTATTTTCTCCAGGAAATTGCTTCATCTTTAGAGGTGAATTAAAGTTAATCCGGTGAACTAGCCATATTAATTTTATGATATTTTTATCTTTAATATATACAATATTAGTAGGCTCTTTATAAAAACTGAATTAATCATCTAACATCCTTTACATTTTTTACCTACTAAGCATTCAATATGTTATTAACTAATAATTAGATTTTTCTTTCAAAAAAAGAGTAGTTGATAGGTGAAAATAATGTTTTTTTTTTGTAGTGTGTACGTGCTTTAACTTATCTTATACTATTTATTGTTATTCATAATCCTTTGTACTTCAAATTAAATTTATTATTTAGTCATCATTTTTATCATCATGTCAATTATTTCGATTTTTATATATTTAACATTTTCCTCATCATTTCATATTCAATAATAGCAAATAAAAAGGACATTTTGACTTTTAAATACAGTTCTAAACTATTATACCACATTTTTATATCTATATTCAATGCTACTTCATGTGATTACTACACCTTAAATAGCTAACTATACTATCAAATTCCAATGTTTAAAAATTGTGTTAAGTGAATTGCAGAGGGTATAGGAGTCCATGCTATCTAGCCAATTCCAGGGCAAAGCTCTATAGTCGGTTATGTGTGAGTTGTTTCCAAGACAAAGCCCTCTATCCTAACTATTGAATAAGGTATATATTCCACGGAAAGGGGTGAAAAATATTTGATCAGGCATTTCAATAGGAAGAAATTAGGTATATTTTACTTTTGCCAAATGTGAGTATAATAAAGTTGAAAAACTCTCAATTTCATATTTTAAATTTCAAATCAGTGGAACATGTAATAAGTGGGTGCTGCAATGAAATTTGAACCTGGTTATTGTTTTTATTTTAATTTTGCTAAGTAAATTGTTCAATAACAAAAGTGGAGGTCATATATGATTCCTTCAAATTGGAATGACACAGTATCATCTAGCAGTTGCAATACAAATCAACGGTCTTGTTAAGAAACACATGAAATTTTCAATAAGCATATTTTGACACGTTAGAGGGAGCATAGTGCTTTGACTCATAATTTTGTCCAACATTGTTGGGCCAGTGATCGTGATGAAGACTTGTGATTGTATATATATTAGGCCGACATTTTAATTAATATCCAAAATTAATTATAAAATATTAATTATAACCAGTCTGGTTTTTTTCTTTTAAATGTCCAAACCAGTCAAAAAATGACCGGTTGGGAATTAAATTAGGACCAGCCATTTTTTGGCCGGTCAGGAGGTTGTTTTTTTTTTTTTTAAATATTTGTTAGATTACTTCTTTTGATGTATAATTAGCATAATTATCCTAAAATATGCTAAATTACTTGAAATTATGTTAAATTACGTTAAATCATGCCAAATTACGCTAAGAGAGACGATATCTTCACTAAGAAGGCGAAAAACGATGACGAAACTTCAAACGGCCATAAGACGGCGCTCGAGTGTCCGATTTCAGCAAATGACCACTTTTCGGAAAGCTTGCGAAAATATGCATGCGTCGGTGACTGCTTTGTTATTTTTGAAATTCTGAATTGCCAAAAAATAAAGAAAAGAGTCTCAAAACTTGAGTTGAAAGTTTCCAATTTAATTTTCGATCTATTTTTCGATCTAAGTAGCTTTGTAATTGGTTATATGAACTTGTAGAGTATTATTTTTACTATTTTTGGAATATTTTTACTATATTTTATGATTTATGAAAGATGGCACAAAATCGGCCTAATTTAGCGTAATTTAGCGTATTTCAGTATAATTAGCGTAATTTAACGTAATTTAGTGTAATTTAGAGTAATTTAGCGTAATTTAGCTTAAATTAGTTTAATTTAGCGTAATTTACTGTATTTTAGCGTAATTTACCGTATTTTAGCATAATTTAACATAATTTCAAGTAATTTAGCATATTTAACTATAATTATGCTAATTATACATCAAAAGAAGTAATCTAACAAATATTTCAAAAAACAAAACCCTCCTGACCGGCCAAACAATGGCCGGTCTTAATTTTTAATCCAACCGGCCATTTTTTGGCCTGTTTGGGCATTTTTTAAAAACCCAGCTAAGTTGGATATAATTAATATTTTATAATTAATTTTGGATATCAATAAAAATGCCGGTATATTAGGTAAATAATTGATTTCGTTGGATAGGAAAAAACTACCATATTAATTCTGATTTGATCCAAGACCATTTACTTTAATTTTAACATATTATTCATTCATTGTGAGAATATTTATACAATTACAAATACATGTAAAAAATAAGATGGAGAGTATATATTTAAATCTTCAAGCTTCAATCTTTTCTTTTCTTTTTATTTTATAGAGAAATTATGATAACCATCAGTGTATATATATTTGCTCATTAATTTTATCTATTTTATTTTTCTTTTAGAGGTGTTGCTAGACTTGCTTATGCTAAATATTTTCATAAATTCAAAACTGATTATTTTCAAATTACAGTTAATTAAAAAGGACATCATTGTAATTAAATCACCTACAAAGCGTCAAAGACACAAATGAAATTAATATTTTATTATTTTGTATCATTCCAATAATTATATAATGACATCCTACATATTTTTTCCCTACTAGGGTTGAACAGCGCCACTCGTGTGGCATGGCATGTGTAAGTGGGGGAGTAGGAACTAATAACAAGGTAATGATGAAAAAGACAGAACAACTGGCACACTGTGCGACTATTATTGACTTCTTTTTTTCTATCTATGCCGCATTGCATAAATATTTATAATAATATTTTCAAAAATATAACAAAATTAATTAAATCTAAACAAGCACTTATTTTCCGAATGTATGTATTTATTTTTCCGTTCGTTAAACTTTACTATCTAAATGTATGTATTCAAATAACACTTCTAAACCCATTCAATAAAAAAAAAAAAAAAAAAACAGAATACTTTTTCTTGAGAGTTGAGACTGTCGGATGAGTGCAGGTTGTAGGCGGTAACAGTTGTGGGTTGACCGGGAACAGCAGGTTAAAGAGGAATCATAAAAATCAGGTGTGATAGAATTAATTGTTAAACATCGCCATGCATTAATCATGCATGGCATAAAGTGATGTGTCTCAGCTATTAGGTCTGGCGCATCCTATAAGCGCTCAGTCTCAGCCTTGGAAATCGGAGAAAAATATTCAATAAAATAATTTTGATGGAATTTTTCAGCTATTAAGTTAATGTTGAGTGCTGTCACGGTACTCTGTTACAGATTATTTTCAGGAACAAGTTGTTCGCACTGAGTTATTTTATGAACTTTTACTAAATTAGGTGAACTAAGTAGCATAGTGGGTTTGACCAGTCAAATACATTGATTTGTCAAATATTCTGACGCATGTACTCTACACTCGTTGTACCATGATTCCGTAATACCATTCACACTTGGAAATTTTTGAGGTGAAACTGTTCAAGTTTTTTTTTATATAAAATTATCTTTCAATAAAAAAATATTTTTATTAGCATTTTTGCATATAAAAGGGTACAAATGCTTTCACGTTCAGTGACTCGTTAAATTCTTTGACGTTTCGTACTATACACTCATTATACCATGAAATAAAAAATGACTTTGACAAAAATAAACAAAATCCTAAAATGGCGGAATGGAAGAGAGCAATAACTTAACCATTACATTGCATCTCCCTCAACAAAAATAGGCAAAACACCAAAATTTTTATTTCTAGAATTGGATCGACTTCAAATAAATTATCAAACCGTTAAAACAGATCTAATTTATGAGTAATACGTTCACATCAAATATAGGTTGCACGTTCACATATCAAATTTTTAATTTTTTCGAATTAATTTAGTATAAAGACAAGTGGAAAAAAATAATGAAAAATGAATAGACTAAAATTAACTTATAATCAAATCCTTATTGAATATAATGCGGGTAAAATGTTTTATTTAGCATAAAGCAAAAGGCAATACATAGTGTACTGGTTGTATAAGCATTGTTGCATCAAAATAATAGTAATACCTAAGAAGTAAGAACATGCGACCTCTCCATTTGTTCTTAATACTGTATTCATCCAAATGTACTTCCGGAATTGAGAAAAGATAAATTTATTAAAGAGAACATAAACAGATGACGATGAAGAAAAAAAAGAAATAGGCATTAATGGCAAGTAGGGCAGTTTGTGCCAAAATGGTTTGTGTCATTAAATCCCATTAGTGATTCTTGTCCCTTGTGTCTTCTCTCTCTCTCTTTCTCTCGCTCCCTACCTCTCCCCTCTTCAAAAACCTCCCCCTTCCCTCCCCTCTCCATCTAACCTTCCACCTTCATGCACACCTCCTCTCTCTCTCTCTCTCTCTCTCTCTCTCTCTCTCTCAAAGAAAAAACTAGGGTTGTGTTGTGGGGGATGTTGGCTGGCTCGAGGCCTTTAGTGTTAACTCATTTGAGGCTTGCTTTTGCTATATGCAATTTGAACAAGAGGCATCGGACCAGGCTTCATTCCTCTCAATTAAGCTGCTTGAAGCAATTGTTAGTCGGCCAGTCTCTCCTTCGCTTGCTCCGGTTAACTCGATCGTCGACGTCAGATTAGGTTAAGGGGATTGTTGTCTGGCTCGAGGTCTCCTATGATTTGATCTAGTAGTTAATTTGTTGCATCTCTTTTGCGAACAAAAAGAGTACTAGATTGTCGATCAACTGGTGATTTCGGACCAGGCTTCAATCCCCTTAACCAGCATTTGCCACATTTATTTAATCTCTGTGTTGCCCTTCGATCAGTCTTCTAAAAATTGTGAGTATCCATTAATTTAAGCACTATTTTTTTTATTAAGATTCGTCAAGTGATTATTTGACAATAGATATATCCTCACCAAAGAATCATTCCTCGGCAAAGACATTAATATTTTAATATTAGTAATATGTTCACTTGAGTTACTTTTCTCATGGAAGTTTACATTTACATTGTTTAGTAAAAAAGTAAAAATGATTTGGTTGGTGGTAACATACTGCTTTATATGCAGGAGATGTTTGAATATTGAATTTCTAAATATGATAATATATATTTTTTATTTGTTATATCTTTCTCTTCGATGGAATTTCGTTGACCTCATTTAATTAAACTTTTTTTTTTGTTTATTATTTGATGATTATGACCGAGTGATTAAGTAATCAGTGCTGCGCTGCAGAGTTCAGGTTTCAGACCCAAATTTTGTAAAAAATTAGCAAATCATTCCTGCCCTTTTTCAATTTCTCTGTTTGTTGGTTGCATCTGTGATCTGTGATCTGTTCACAGCCACTCTGGTGCACTAATTAATTAAGGCGACACCTTATCTAGGTGTATGCGTTTACAGATGTCAGAAAGCGTTACTGAAAATGATGTAATTTGCTAAGTTGACTTAATTTTGGTAGGAGAGAAATTAAATGAAGTTCTTCTGTGGCTTACCCTGTGCAGGCATCCTCTATATTGCATTCGAGTTCGAAATATTGTTTGATTTCCTTTTTGTTGTTGTTAACCAAGTAAAGTGACTTGGAAATTAACATGGTAGATCTTTTAATTATAATTAGGAAAAATATTACGGCTATGTATGTATGCATTGTTTGAAGATATGTTATTATAATCGATCGGTTATGTAATTTCAGTCCTAAATGTTGTTGCATTTTATAAACTTCTTTTCTTATTTTTTTTTATCTCATCCCAATATGTATGTGTTGAATATGACTCATGAACATTTCTCTCAGTAGGTTCTTACACACACATATACAGATTAGCCACAGAAAATCCTTGCTTAAATGGAGTAAGTAAAGCTTGAGACTTGAGATCCTTAAATGCAATTCTGACGAAACGCTCATGTGGCTCTGTGAATGAAAAGAAATGAAAAGAAAGGATGCCGTTGTTAGAAGTAACAAGAATATTTCAGAGCCTTTTCATTTCGTTTTCTTTCTCTACACTTCCATTGATCTCCTAGATAAACCTTTGAAAACCCTAACCATTCTTTCTTCCAGCGTATAAAGAGAATGATCGGAGAGAGAGATAGAGAGAACCTCTTCTTTGTTATTAACGTGTCAACAGAGATAGATGATGGGGGTGGATATAACAAATTCATCATGTGGTTTATATATATCTTCAATGATTCTGCATGATCATTACTTCCATTATGCGAAATAATTGTTGACTTCATGTTTTGATATGTGGTGTTGTGCTATTTTCATGTGTGGTCTTTTCTTGCTTTTTCGATTCCATTTGGAAAACAGCTTTTAATCTTGTATCTTTGTGAGGTTATATCCATGTAAGACAAAAGGAACAGAGAAATATTCTTTTGAAGATTAATCTTTTGTATATATAGTTCATTTTTTCCAAGTCATCATGACTCATCATGTTTTCCATTTATATGGAAACCTAATAATTGAAGTCTTTGTTTGGGACAATAGCGATATTAGATGTAGACATATATTCTAACTGACACTGAATAACTTAACCGTTGCTTAATTAATTTTATTCAGAACCTTTTAGGGCATTCAGAAATTAAGGTAAGATCAACATTTAGAAGTACATCTACCAGGCCGTTTGGTTCAAAGTTTTTTGCAATTTCATTTAAATTTGAAGCAAGTTTTTGAATGTATGTTTCTTTTTTTTCCTATTTATATCTTAAAATTAATTTGTTAGAAAAATCCATTTGACAGAGTCAGATTCTTGTTACTTCTCAATTTGTAGTAGATAATTTAATATGTCACATGTATATATTGATGCACTGTCATTGTAGTAAACGCAGTACTACTGTATAAATATTTGCAAAGTAAATTTCTTCTTCAACTTAGTATATTAATTTACCTCTGCATGCATGTTCTCTCTCCCAAAGTTATAATGAAGTAATAATTGCATTTTTTTTTGGTAAATATAAGGACAACTGGACAATTACTACTTGCAGCTACAGGCCCACAGAGCAAACTGATACAAGTAATTTCCACCTAGAGGATGTGTTACTACTTGCATGTATTTCTCTACTTGTAGCATATCATGGTGTCAGTTTAGGTTTCCCGAGTTGAGAGAGACGTTGCCATTTCCATGATATTGATATTTGTAAGAACAGTAAAATGCACAGTGTGATTGGTTTTGGTTACCTGGATTGTGTGTGTGAGTGAGAGAGGGAGAAGGAATCTTATAAGCATGGGGAAATGGAGAGAGAGAGAGAGAGCAGTGAATGACCAGTAAAGGAAGGACAACTGGAGAAATTGGGACTTCCAGAAGAGAAAAGTAGGGTACAGCTCTGATGTACCTTTACAAGTCATTTTTTAAAGTTTTACTTTTTTATTGTTTAGATATTTGTGTAACTTAGCAGTAGTTCGTTTTCAGAAGGGTGGAATTTGGAAAAATTTTCTATGCCCCATATATTTTATTTGTTTCCAATAAAATTATTGAGATTCCTTCAAAATTAATGGTCTATTACAATGTTCACAAAATTAATGTGGTTCAACAATATTAATATAATATGCTTAATGAATAATCCAAGTTGGTACGTATGATAATATGGGCTTAATTAATTAACAAAAAGAAATGAAAACACTCAAATCAAACAGCAGATGTACAGAAAATGTCTCCCATGGTCCCATGTAGCATTATCTACCAATCTTAATTAGCTGTAAGACTTTGGCATGACATTGATCCAAAGCAGGGCAAGATAACAGTGTACTTACGTTGTCACTGTAGATCAAAGTGCATGCGCGCGATAGAAGGAATGGAAGTTCACGGGAGAGAGTAATAGTCGGTGAAGGTTTGAAGGAGAAGGAGCGCATGCATGATATGAGGAACAGTGAATGCTACAGTGGTGCCCGCATTGCACGCAGACAAGTCAGCTTGACTTGAATTGATTTTGATTGAGTTTACGTCCTTGACATTGACTACTTCGTCCGATTTATCCTTCCCATGCATATCATTTTCCTCAATTAAAACTCTCTTTTCTTCTCTTCAAGCGAAGGGCGGAGCTGTTTGCGGCAGAGGGTGGTGTGGACGGAAATCTCCGCCCTCCAAATTCATATCATCACATAAGTCGGGGCGGATGCAGGATTTTCACTCGAGTATGGTTTATATAACTAATTGAGTTCAACTTTTTTTTTTTTGGGTCAAATAACACCATTAGATAATCAGATACAAGACTATCTATTTAATTTGTTGGAGCTGGGTTTTGCTTTAAATTGTTGGGCTATCTAAAATATATTAGATTGTTGAACTATCTATTTAATTTGTTGAGTTATATAAAATATATTGGATTGATGTGCTCACATATCACATGTTCAGAATAGGACAATATCATTTTTCAAGGTAGGGCAGAGGCTCAAACCCAATTTGTGTAAATTAGTTTTGAATTTCCAGAATGAGCTTGCATCCACCTCGGCCCGTTCGTTACATATCGTCACCAATTTTAAAAGGCTCCGTAGAAGAGTGAAGCTAGACCTTCAAATTATTAAGTTCAATTATATAAAACTTTTATGCTACGAACGAGAGTTAATTTTACAATATTCGTGACATTTTAACTATATAGAAAATCATATAAATACAAAAATTTAGAAAAAATAAAAAGTATGTCAATTGACTACAATATCTTGTTAGTAACTCCGCCTCTGACTCTTTACATTAAAAGTTTGGACCGAATAGCCCGTATTATGATTGGACGGTCTGGATCAAACACAAAAGATGAGGTAATACAGAGTATTCGAACTCCCGGACTCCCGTCATATGTATATGTGTGTGTGTGTGTGTGTGTGTGTGTGTATAAAGGCAGAAGACTAAATATAGTGCTTTGTATTTTGTCCTCCGATTTTATCTAGCTATCATCTATGATAAATAAAGTTTAAAGTTTATTTTGTGTGAAGATGCACAGTGGTCATATATAGCTGGCTGTCATGGAGGAGAAGGGAATGGCTGCTCCCTTTTATCTTATATATTATAATAATAATATTTAAGTTTAATAAGTCACTATTTATATCATATAATCCATATTTTCTTCGGTAGTAATGTAGTATCATTCTTTCTCTCTTTCTATTTATCTTTAACTATTTTTACGCTCTTATACTTTTTTTTATTTTAAGAAAATATTTTTGATTTGTCTAAAATATAAACGAATTCTTAAAATAATATATCTTTACAAAAAATTTCAGCGTGACTTACATTATAATTAAATTACCGCGTGAAATATTTAACGTCTTGCAAAAATACTTATTCATATTTAAATTAGCTAAATACAAATTTATATTATATAAATGAGTACATTACAAATTTTTGAGGTTGGTTAAAATACCTAATGTTTTTCATGACTTATTGTGCCTCATATCTTATAACTTTGTTTTCAAAGTTCAAACAATCGATCCAAACCGCTTAATATGATCTCCATATTAAAATGTGCTTGGAGACCAAATTTTATATTTTTTAAAATCTTTTATTATTTTTTAGATAGGTGCAAATCACTATTTATTATCATCCAAACATAGTTATTTTGCACCTATAATATAATAGTTAAAAAAATTAAAATAGTCTCCAAATATATTTTAACATATGAAGAGAACATAATGTTTAAACTTTGAAAATGAAAATAAAAAAAATACAAAATACGGCGAAGCATCAAAGATAGATACGGCATTAAAATTTTTAACTGACATCTATCTCTTAAAATTACCTTTCTCTTTGGAGAAAATCAAAACTGCACTCTTTGAGTGTGAACCTAATGGTGCCCCTGACCCAGATGGTTTCTTTTTTAAAATTTATCAATCTTTTTTGGATTTAGTCAAGCATGATCTACTCATATTGTGTCAGCAATTCTACTAGAATAGCCTTAAATTAGAGAAACTTAACAAATATGTAATTTGTCTTATCCCTAAAGAAAAAGATGCTACTCTTATCAGTAAATATAGGCCTATCAGTTTAGTTAATTATAGCTTCAAATTAATGTCCAAGATATTAACTCATAGATTAACTACAGTTATGACAAGAATTATAGATGATAGTCAATCAACATTTTTACCTGATAGATATATTTTGGACAATGTTGTTTTAGGTTAAGAAATCATACACTATAGTACACACAAGAATCAACAATGAGTAGTTATCAAAATAGATTTTGAAAAGGCTTATGATAAAATCAATTGGGCCTATCTCTTAGAAGTACTTACCAGTAGAGGTTTTAATACTAGATGTATACACTGGATTAAGAATTGGTTGAATAGTTCTCTGCCATGTATTAGTATTAATTGACAATTAACCCCTTACTTTTATTGTAAGAGAGGAGTTAGGCAAGGGGATCCACTTTCTCCATAACTTTTCATCTTACCTGCTGATTCTTTAAGTAAGATTTTCTCAAAGGGTAGACAAGCTCAGATTATACAAGGATTAGATCCTTCCAATTTTAATAATCAGACAATTACTAATTGTCATTATGACGATGATACCATTTTATTTTTAGAAGCCAAACATGAAGTAGTAGAGGCTGCATGGTGGGTCATGCAAGCCTTTGAGGCTCTCTCTGGTATCAAAGTTAATCTCAATAAAACTGAATTGTACTCTATAAACACAGACTTAGGTACTGAGTTCGCTCAAATATTTAGATGCCAAAATGCTAATTTTCCCATAAAATACTTAGGACTTCATTTACATGATAAAAAACTTAGTTGTCAAGACTGGAGATTTTTTTTAGTAGATAAACTAGAAAAAGGTTTGTTGCTCTCTTATGGAGGGAGACATACACTACTATATTTGTCTTTTCAGCAGTACCACTTTATGCACTTTCCTTATTTAGAGTACCTGATACAGTTTTAAAGATATTGAGAGGATTAGATGTCGATTTTTTGGCAAGGCAGTGATAAAAGTAGAAGGAAATATGTCCTTATCAAATGGGAAACTGTCTGCTTAGCAAATGAATATGGTGGTCTATGTATTCTTGACTTACGAAATATGAATTCAGCTTTATTAGCAAAGTGGTGGTGGAAATTTAAGGATCCCACTTTTCATAGTAAATGGAAAACTTTGATCACTTATTTGTATTATAGTTCAGATAAATCCAATGACATTTCCCTTTTTTGGTCCAATATCATGAAATTGGATTCCTTGAGACAATGTAGTGTTAGATATGATCTTGGCCTCAATTCCTTGGTTAGATTTTGGGAGGATTTATGGAATGGAGAATGCACACTGGCGACAGAATTCTCCCAACTATATGAAATTTGTATTAATCCAAATGTTTTATTATCTGATGTGATTAATTCTCAGGGACAATGTGTTAGGTTTAGAAGGGTACTTACTGGGTCAACCTCTAAGAATGGGTTAATATACTCCACATTATTAGCACCACCTCCTTTACACATATACAGGATAAGATAGCTTGGCGATGGGAAAATTTAGGAAAATTTTCAGTTCATTTTCTATTAAATTGTTTATCTTTAGAGGTATTAGTGTAGCTACTCCTATCCTTTGGTGTAACACTCCCCTGCCACAGAAAATGAAACTTTTTATGAGGTTAACTTGTAAAAAAAAAAAAAAAAATCCTCACTAAGGATAAATTGAGTAAAAGAGACTGGAGTGAAGATACTACTTGCAAGTTCTGTAATCAATTAGAAACAGCTGATCATCTATTCTTAAATTGCCCATTAGCTCAAGAAGTGTGGTTCTTGATGGGAAACAACCATTTATATTTTAAAAACTGGAAGTCCCTCAACGATATACTGGCATTGGCACACTCACTTAGTTCACACCAAAAATAAGCCTTTTTAATAGTTTTTAGTGGTATTTGTTGGACCATTTGGAAACATCGCAATGATATTTGTTTTGAAAATGCCAATATCAAAACTGAAAGATAGCTCATATTATTAACTAGGTCTTTGGTTGAATATTAGACAGGTAGCACCAGGACTAAGAAGAAAACAAGGAAAGATACGTGTGCTTGGTTGCCAACTAAAGATACTTTAGAAGCAATCCCATTCCGAGTGTGGCTGACCGATGATGACCAACTAGTGTTATATCAAGATCAGGATGCCCCTTCTCTCCACTCTCCATCATCACCTCCTCCGCCAGTTTGAAGACTTGCCTAGTTGTAGTGTTTACACTATCTTTAGGGCTAATTGCTTTTAGGATATATGTGAGCTTAGTATATGTTATATAGCTCTTTTGTGTTGGATTAGGTCATAATCTACTTATCTGTTTGACTAGATTTGCAAAACATATATTTGTTGAATTTTACAGTTTCTTATCTTGAGATATAGTGCAGGTTCATGACAATATAAATTGTTACATATACATCAAGGATGCATAATCAATTGTTATACTTATCAAGGATGAGTCATGAAGAACCAAGCACTGGACGTAGAAGCATCACCTCAAGATTAGGTTTAATATCTATAAAATTGGTAAAGTATACTTGAGAATGTGATAATTTGGGATAGCCGTTGCAACGATTTAATCCAATACCTCAGAACACAACCAAATCGATTTAATTCGTTGCAATGCTCATATAACCGTTGCAAACGAAATAAGTCAAGTTTGGACCTCAAAATTTTCAAAGAGCAACCATTGTGACAACCGTTGAAATGATTAGAAGTATGAGGAGTTTCTAGCGCAGCCAAACCTACTAACTGGGGGCTACCCGTTGCAACGCTGATTCTTCTGTTGCAAGGTTAAGGCCAGTTACCTTATTTGTTTCTCTCTTTATACATAAAATCAAAACCTAAGTTTGAATTATCACTCTAGCCGCCCCCAATTGCAATATTCTGAATTCATTTCAAATCTAGAAAAAACTATTGTTGCTTGTGCACAAAACTTCAATTCATACAACAATCTCAAGCATACTCAACCACAATCAATCTTGTGTAAGAAGTAGAGTGATCATTGAGTGATCATTTTTGTTTGTTTCATATATTTGAGCATTTAGTGCTCGTGATCCATTTTCGTGCTCGGGCTGAGTAATTTCTCAAACTTTGTAAGGGCTCACTGATTCCACCTTGTACTCCTTTCTCATTGGGTAAAGAAATGCGGTCTTGAAGGTCGCAAGCCCCGAAGACGTATGCGTTAGTGCCAAACTCCGTAAACAACTCTCGTGTCAAGTGTATCTTAACTCTTCTATTTATGTTACGCACACTAATTTAATTTAAAGTTATTTTTGTGTCTGCCAAGAATAACATCTACACACGTTAGTTAAAGTATTTAGATTTAAATTTTCAAAAGGTCTCTATTCATCTCCTCTAGATGCCTTAGAGAAAAATTTGTTCCTTGCTTGTGCATATGACATAGCATAAAAGTCCTTTATTAGCTAATGTTCTGACTTGGGTTATTTTTAGAGAGCTTGTGATTGATACTCTCATTAAACAATTTCCTCATTTGTAAATTAACTATATTTCTTTATGAAGCAGGCCTCGGCCACCCAAAAAAATTTAACTGACTTGTCAACAGAATTTTCACTCTCGGTAGAACAATGTTCTCTTATATATATAATTTCTAAACCAGTCCGAAGACTACAGCTGTAAACAATGGTAGGTTACGTGCGCATGAAGCCATGCAAGCACTGAACGCAATCTTGTCGCTTTGTTGGCTTCATTTCCCTGCTATTTTAATTGTACGGCCATGCCGCCGCTTCCCCCGTAAAGTCCGGTCAAGTGATGGATTCTTCGTGAAATAGCCTGCTCTTTCATGATCGGTTGCTTTCTTGGACGGACTTTGACCGATGTTGTACTTGATCAATAGGTATTAGTTTTGTACTCTAATTACAGGATTTTTTTTAAAAACAGTAATTAAAATAATAAAAGTTAAAGAAACGACATGATTGCTTCGTTTGTTATAAAAACAGCAAAAACTGAATCCGGGACTCGGTTAAGTTATTCTTTCGCTTCACCGAATACGCTATTCGGTTAAGCTGTTGGTTTTAACAGAGATACAGTGGGTTGCCACAGAAGATCCTTTTTTTTGCTTTTTCGGCTTAACCGAATCCGGAAATTCAGTGAAGGCAATTTTTTTGCTTTTTTGGCTTAACCGAATCCGGAATTCGGTGAAGGCAATGTGATTTTTTGCCTATATTTTTTTACAGTTTTGACGTGATATTGTTTTAATTGGTCGGAATCAATTCCATACTTTTTCTAGTAGTATTTGGTATTTGATCCCTTCACTATTAATTTTGTCCGGTTCTACAGTTGGTCAATAATTATTGTTAAATAAAATATTAAGTCAATTAATTGAACTAACTTCATTACAGGTATGTTTGGATCGTGCAAGAATTAGTGCAGAATATCAATTTTGGGTTAGTGGCTGAGAATAGTGCTAACCGGAGTGGTTTGAGAATAGCGCTAATTTTAGACTATTCCGATTAGTAAAAATGTCGTTTGGATTGTATAATTGAAATAGCGATGGAAGGAATGAATAATAAATTAAACTAATATAATATAAAAAATAAATATTAATATTAAACTAAATAAATACTAAACATAATATTTTTAATACTAACATAATTA
>JAJGRW010004743.1:0-14707 GCA_025461045.1 Carex parvula | reverse complement strand
TCTGCATAATCGATTGTTTTTGTCTTACCTCAAGATATGTCACAGAAAAGGTTATCAAGGACTGAAGAGTCAATGAGGCTATCCTGTAAATAAAGTTATTATCATATTTTAGTTTCTAAAACGGAGATTTGACAAAGCAATTGTGTTTATATATATTTTTCAAAAGTGTTTATATATGTTTTTTCTTCCAAAAAACATTTATAATTAACCATTAGAATTTTATCTTATGTTACTAAGTTATAAGGGGAAACTTCGAAATTACGTATTTTCCCCTCTAAATTTGATAATATCATATTTACCATTTTAAATTTCAAGAGCTCACAAATTTATCTGTTTTATTACTTTTTCTATTAAAACTCATTTTAAATTTATAAAGTACCTATTTTATCCTTTATTAAGAAATAAATATATGTAGCATGTTTAAGAAAAATGTCAGTCTTCTATATGTCACTATACATATGCAAATTAAAGTAGATAAATGAACCATTTGCCGTCGGAAACTCACTAATTTGAAGACAACCATTTTTCTTAAATAGGCTAACTATTTTTAATTATTTGTAATAAAGGGCAAAATGGGTATTTTATAAATTTAAAATGAGTTTCAACAGAAAGGTAAGAAAATGGATTATTTGTGAGTTTTTGAAATTTATAAGGGTAAATATGATAGTATGAAGTTCAGAGGTAAAAATACGTAATTTTGAAGTTTTTGAGGGATATACATGAAATTATCCCAAGATTTAAACTGTACATTTATTTGTTAATTTAATAAAGTCTTAATTAGTATTATTTTCTTGTGATTATTGAAAAAAGTAAAAATAACAAACAATTTAATAGATATAAGCACTTGTTAGTTCAAATATATGACTTGTATTTAAATATAAACATTTTTGGATAAAGAGGACAAAGTAGCAAGGTTCACGGTACAGTATCTGCTATTGAGGATTCATTATAATTCCTAATAATGCAAATAATTTATGGATATCCTTGTAGCTTCACGCTTAATATCAAATAATTCTTTTAAGTAGGCCATACCAACTTAATATTGTACTAATTCAAAAAATAAAAAGAATTTTATGTAAGACCTTGCGGGAGATATATATATATATATATATATATATATATATATATATATAGGAAATTGCTAATATGCTATGCATATCATAGAGGGCCTCCATGCTATGGCTCAATATTTGAGTTTTCAAAATTCTAACGGTCAATCCGAACCGTTCAACATAATCTCCATATGAATATGTACTTGCAAATCAAATTTTATATTTTTTAGAATTTTTTTTACTATTTTTTTAGATAGGTGGAAAATCATTTTGATCTGAAAATTTTGTACCATTCAGATCAATTGTTTTTCTACCTAATCCGAAAACGACTTGGTTACACAAAGACGTTGTTGCAAACGTTTTGATATTAGTTACTCTCTCTCTCTTTATATATATAAGTCTTAATTGGGGCATAACTGCGTAACAGATGAGAAACATGATGTTGTCTGATTGTCGTACTGACAATTTTATATTCCATTAAAAAAATTATGAATTTAAGATCTTCAGCACTTTAATTTTTCACATATTTGCTTATGCCATTAGATCCACACACTGATACTGCGCATGATATCAATCAAACGACTAATATAAATCTTTTCAAACAAAAGTATTTACAGTAGAAATGAGGCAGCGGTCTATGCAACGGACACGTATATAATAATAATAATAATAATAATACATATTTTCTTACCACATCTTTTTGTCAAAAAAGAATCATATTTATTTAACTATACTTTTTTTTTTCCAAACACAATTAGTCTTCGAAATATTTGAATGTATTTGTTTAATGATCCATTTTTAACGGATTAATCTGGTAATTATGACAATTGTAAAAAAGTAATAAGTTTGAAATTTGACACCTAGAACATGATCTATCCTTTATCCATATCATAAACATGAAAAATAATAAAATTTAATGTAGTTTTACTATTAATTAAATGACTTAAAATTTATAGCAGTTCATATCTTTAAAAGAATATTAAATCACACATAAAGTAACATGAAAATTAATACAAAATCAATATGTAATGTAAAAACATGTCTATATTTTTTTTTTATATTTCAAAATTTCGTTAATTTGGTTTGATAAACTATTATAAAAACAGGAGTTTATATTCTAATACCTTATATTTTCCATACCTCATCATGCCTCACATTTTATATCTTTGTTTTCAAAATCTAAACTGTCAATCTGAACTGCTCAACATGATATCCATACTAAGATATGTTTGGGATGAAATTATAATTTTTGGAATTTTTTTAATATTTTTTCAGATAGGTACAAAATCACTTTTTCTGGACCGTTTAAAAACAGTGATTTTCTACCTATCTAAAAAAAAAAATATAAACTTTCATTCTTAAACATATTTTAGTATGGATATCATATTGAGCAGTTCGGATCGACAGTTTGAACTTTAAAAATAAAAATATAAAATATGAGGTATGATAAGGTATGAAAGGCACGAGGTATTGAAACCCTCTTATTAAAATTATCAAATTAAATAAGATGCTGGCAATAAATTCTTTCAATCTTTAATTATTTATATACTTAATGTTTGGTACCACCAGTCTTTAATTCATACTCTGCAGTTACAGAGGAATATAGTAAGATGCGTCAGGCGATACATGCGGGGAACAAGTATGCTCTCATCAGGTTTAGAAAGGTGATTTCTATATATAATTTTCATCGTACTTCGTTGTGTCTATCGCCTGGTAATAAAATATGAGCATTTATTTAATTTACATAGGGGCATTAATACAATAGATTGGTGCAAATGCTTCTCGTTTGACTAATTAGCAATTTGCATTATTTTTTTATGCGATTGTAAAATACTAAAATTACATCAAGAACAAGAAAGCACGAGTGGGAGGCAATCCTTATAATTAATAAACTATTAGGTTTTGTCTGTGCATGGCTTCCTCATTTTACGCCCAAAGCTTTAAAAAAAGAAAATAAAATAAAAATAGGAACATTATCCGGCCTTTGCGTCGTCAAATATTTCCACGCGGATTTCTGTTCATTTTTTAACTGTTTGTTTAGTTCAAAACAATGTACATAGAGTGGAAAAAACGTGTCGTGACTAACACGTCGTGACTTTGGTCTCGTGCCGTGATAAAGTTAATTTTTCACGTGCCGTGCTGTGACCAAAATGTCAAGGGATCGTCACGTACGGCATGCGAATGGTCACGCCATGTGAGTCACGCCGTGCCTAAACGTGCTGTGACCATACGTGACTAGCGTACCATTTAATCATAATTTAGGTTAGTTTATTCAAGATTCACCATTAAATCAATATCTAATGGTCCTAATTACACATGACTCGCGTGACTACGTGTCGTGCTGTACCGTGACTAAATCTTTCACGTGCCGTGCCAAAATTTCAAAAGATGAGCACCACACGCGAATGGTCACGACACGGAACACGCGAGTCACGGCATGTAACTGACACGCGTGCCGTGCCGTTCCGTGACGGAACCAGCTCCGTCGTGCCATTTTTCCCACTCTAAATGTACATTTCAATTGAAATGAATATTTATTCTACCTAATTATCTAAAACGAATAAACCATGCAAAGAAATTGTTTATTTGACTCTAAAAAAAAATTGAATAGCTTGTAATAATTGTAGTAATATGTATATTGAGTTCAGTTTAAACGCGACGGAATAATCAATAGTTGTTCTAAACTGAATAAACATTCTTCAAGTATATAAAGTTAGAATAGGACGGTAGCACAGTTAGCTAAAATAAAAAGTTTTAAGACTGTGGCTACTCAAAGATCAAGAGTTCGAGCTCCGCTAACGGATTCAAATCTGCTTTTTTTCTTGAGAAAAGAAGCACCCTCCTTTTCTTTAGTTGCTTATATAGATGAATCAAGTGCTTATATAGAAGACTTAGGCCGCTGCTCTTCAATGACTCCAGTGGACTCTACTTTTTTAGGATAGTGAACCCCATTCTCTGTTGCTTTTGAAGAGAGATAAAGAGAAAAGGGGAAGAGGAGAGTGCACCTATTCTCAAGAATAAAAGCAAATTTGGATCTCTGCTCACGACTTCGCAGTATCTATGAAAATTTTAGAAAAAAAATACATAAAAGTTAGAGAAAATATGTCTTAATTTGACTACTACACAAGACCCACTTAACTATTGCAAAAATTGTTCATTCAATTTTTTTCTTTTAAAGTTAACCCCAAAAAAAGTTGGAAGATGTTTGAGGTATGCGAATTAATTGGAAGTAGGTATAATTTTTTCTTTTATTAATTAATATAGAGGTGTGGTTTCGGCTGGTTGGCCGTTTTACTCTTGCATACAAAATATTATTTATTTATATCCTTGACCTTTTAGTAGTATTAATTTAACTATTTACAAAAGAAACCGCCAATGTAGGAATCATTAATGGAGTTCGAGTCAACAATAAGATTGAGCGTCTACTTCGTCATCCTTTTCACCTTTCTTTACATTCTCAATTGACTTGTAGGAATTGCGTGAGACCAAGTATAAAGGTAGGCTGGTCGATTGAATTGAATGATATCGGTCCAAAAGGGAATGAATAGATATTAGAGAGGAGAGGAGGAAGAGATCAATGACCAACCAAACCCTGAATTGTAAAGAATACTTGGGCTCAGTTGTTTTTTGAGACTTCCCTTGCGGTCCTTTCTGGTAATCTTCTAAGGCTGGGCTTCCCCCCTTCATATTTTTTGGTGCTGTTATCTCTTAAAGCACTTGGCATGTTCCCCCTCAAAAGAGGATGTCTATATTTTGAGAGCAGGTTGGGTCCGATGTCCATCGGACTCAAATTTGAATCTGATGGGTTTCGGGACCGTCCGATCTGATTTAAGATTCGTATGCGCGAATTTTAAAATAGACGTGAAAGTTGCGGGCGCGAATCTTAAAACAGATCGGACGGTAATCAAATCCATCAAACTCACTTTGAGCCCGATGGGCATCGGACCCAAATTGACCTCCTATATTTTCTATCCATTACTGATAAGTAATAAGAGCATATTTGGTCATGTTTGTTTGTGGCATAAATTATGGAATAAGTACTTTATTCTACACTTATATTGTTAAATATAAATAAAGTGTGATGAAATAGTATAACATAAGAAATTATTTATGCCGTAAATTAACCCAACTATTTAGGTTGCATAATTTATGCCGTGTCTCTCCTCTTAAATTAACCTACCTATTTAAGTTTAACCTATGACTTAACTTTAACCCACAACCAAACAAAAATATCTTATACCGTCATAACTTGAAAAAAGGTGGTTTGTTTTTTTGAGGAAAAAAAAAAAAGTGGTTTGTACATTAAAATTCTTCTAAAGTGTCAAAGTGTCTTAATTACAACAGTAAAATTCTTCTAAAGAGATTTTCCCACACTATCGAGGGTATTCAGAGAAGACCGATCACTGTTCGCAAAGGAGACTGGTTTAAAGCTCACTAAAGTTGATATATATATAAGACCACCTGTTGATATATCTTTTGGTGCTACCTTGACATACACCGTCAACAATTAAATGCAGCCGACTGAGTTTCTCTGAATAACTCAATTCATTTGAACGTTCAAAAATAATGTAAGAAAACTGTGGGATACATTTCGTGGATGAAGCAATTGCAGGTAAAGGGAATGAGAGCAGCTTGGATCCGATGCCCATCGGACTCAAAGTGAGTTCGATGGGCTCGACGACCGTCCGATCGGCTTTAAGATTCACGCCAGAACTTTCGTGTATGCTTTAATTTACATGCACACGATTCTTGAACTAGATCGGACGGTCATAGAGCCCATCGAACTCACTTTGGGTCCGATGGGCATCGGACCCAAGCTGCTCTCAAAGGGAATACATTTCGTGGATTTTTTTGGGCTATTCAGAAAAAAAATGTAGGTAACGGGCTAGGGGTACAATTTGAACCAGGAGAGAATTTTAGCTCCATATTAGTGAGATTTTGATGTACAAGCAGCGTCTTTTGGCGGGAATAAAAAAAAAAGTTTCGATAGATAGAGAACTTGCAATACAACTGTACCTACTTTGTTCCAATAAAACAAAAAAGAAACAATGAAATGTTCCATCTAAAACAAAATACAAATACAAGTATACCATCTCTAGACAGTACCACAATTGGCAGATCAAACACTAAACTCTCTACTCTTATTAAAAATTCACAAGTTGGGTCATAATACCTTCATTTTTCACCTGCTATTATTGGTCATTCCTGCCTAAAAGACCTTTGTATATACCATTCGAAATAAAGTCCCAGTTTAGCACCTTCCAGTCCCGTATTTGGCCATAGATTTGAAGGAAAATCTCAATCAAGTTGGGCATTCAACAGGCATTTCTAACTTCTACCTTATCCTATACCATGTCCTTGACACATCCACAGTTGTTACAAATTGAGTGTACAAGAGTTGTACAATGGACTGCCGAATAAATTATGAACTAGCCAATCAAACTATATTTAGCACCCAAGGTTCATCACTATTTTGCTCAGCGCATCAGTGACCTCAGCAGGTCGGGCATAAGACCCAGGAAGGTTAATTGCATGGTACTCCAAACCTTTCCATCGTGAAATCAATTGAAAGTGGGGCCTTTTATACATGCTAGCAATTATCTCAAGCACAATTGTACCAGGCTGGGCCGACACCAAATGCGTCAGGCCAGCCCCATGGGCCCCAACAACAATTGATGCATCACGAATCGCCTTTAACTGCTCTTTCATGTTCATGTGTGCAAAAAGACCATTAACGACATTTAATTTGCACTTGATGTTGTTGTGCAATTTAGCCCAGGTGTTGACCGAGTCGAACACCTCTATTTCGTTGCTTAACCTAGACTCAACCTTGCCATTGTGCCTAGGATGTGCAAGGTAATCTTCTCGTCTCACGAAAAGTATGTTTAGCTCACTAGGTCTAGGCTTAGGGATTGGTAGAAGATCAAAAGCAGATAATAGCATATCACCAAATTCTGACAGGCGTGCCGTTTTTTGGTGGTCAGGTTTCTGACGGAGCATTTTTGCAGCAGAGCCTTGGCAAGCGAAGGATTCAGTAAGACCTTTGAAAAGAGCAGTTTCATAACCTAATGGAGAGAGAATGGCATGGCGAAAGCATACAGTGCCAGTGAAGTCTTTTGCATACCTTACACTTGTAAAGAGCGCCTTCCATGTCTCCTCCAGCTGTGCCTGGTTATTTCAAAAGGGTAAAATTGTCGGATCAGTTATATATATAACTGCTCTAGTTAAAAAACACAGTGCTACAGACAATCATATTATTGGAATATATATTACTTGGGTAAATATTTGAAGAGGTAATTAACATAAAACACAAATTAGTCATCAAATTTTCATTTTAAGGTCAGGTGGCAAGTTGCCTTCTGACTTTGTATTAGAAATAAATAAAGGTTTTTACAATCTAATCCCTGTACATTAGTGTAATTCCTATTGACCATCTACTGATACACCAAAACCAGTACATACCCGAAATACTGTAGTTTACATTACAGTTGAATATTTCTTTAAACACAGTCTATATTACTTCCATAATTCAGAAAAAAAATTATCTTTATCAAATTAAAATGCTTCAAGGCTCTCTAGACTGCATCAGAAGTTCAGAACAAGTTCCATCATCATTTAAGTTTCTTCTTTAAAATGAGTTAAATGTTCCAGCTTGCATTGAAAGGCCGTAAATCCAAAATATAGTACAAGACTGGCCTACACTTTCTTCAAATTTCACATATTTTTTCCAAAACAAATTTGAATTACTTGAAGTCGATTCTGTTGGCTCATAAATAATATAGAATGGTTACCTATAACTAATAAAATCAATTGGGACTATTGACACTACAATAAATCACCAAGTAGAGTAAGGAAAAAGAAGTAGCAACTTACCTTACAGTGGCCATCAACAAAAACAAGATGTGGTCGCCCGGCCAAGCCAGTAACCCGAGAACTAACATATGCACTATACCAGTCAGTAACTGTGTGAAACATGTTTGCGTACTCAAATCGTGTCACCAGCAATGTAGGTTCATCTATCACCTTGATGAGAGATACTATTTATTAGTTAAAAAAGGGAAACGGATGCAATTGATAAGTTAAATTTATGGGCCTTCCAAAATAGTGCTATACCATCCTTTTAATATTTGCAACTTTGGCTTGATTTTAAACAGTGACTCACAGAGTCAGGTTAAACTGAATAGCTCTTTTTTTTCCAGTTCATTCAACTAAGCAATTATGTCCAAAGAATAGAAAATTATACTTCAGATACAACAGTTCAAATCTAGAAAAAAAAAAAACCACAGATATTTCAAAATATGGAAAAGCCGAAAAGGGAAAATCGACCCCTCACCTGATCGCACTGAAGCTCTCCACTTGGCACAACCCGTATTGATTCCACAAGAGATCGCATCGTGTGCATATGCACAGCACCGTGCCTCAAATACTGATCAAGAAAAGCCTGATCAACAAGTCTTCTATCCTCTCTTCTCTCCCACCCCTCTCCTTCAATTTGAAATGCACCAACCTCATATTTTGGCAGTTCATCTTCTTCATTCCTCCCCATCACCTTCTCCAAATCCTCTCCACCTCTCGACATCAAAATCCTCCTGGCATCCATGCTGATCGTTCCACCCTCGCAGATCGAACTCTCCAAGGTCTGACTGTAGTGACATCGGAAGAATCCAGTCCGTCCGCGGAGAGGCGAAATCGAACGGGAGAACCCATTGCCAAAATAGGCCTCACAAGAGCCAACGGGAGGGAAAGTGGTGATATTCCACGGTAGGTACGAAGGGAGGAAAGGCCATGGCTTAAGAGCGGTGGAAGGAAGGGAAGGAGGAGTTAGGGTTATCGTTCGGTTGTCTTCGTCGAGGGGACGCCGAGGTCGGGGGTGGAGGCTGAAGTAGATAAATATACACACAGTGTTGAGGGCGAAGAGAAAAAGAAGTGTCCGTACAAATAGATCTCTCTTTCTCCGATTCATGGGGCCCACCAGTCAGCGATGCAGAGATCGCCTCACCGGAGTTACCTAGTATATCGTCGTCCTCGTTCGCCTCTGGTTGGAGGCTTTCTATTCTTCCCTAGTTCTCGGTCAGCGGTAATCTCTCACTGACAGTGGGACATTTACGACTTCTGTTCGTGTCGAGTGGAGAATCCCGAGTCAGCGCTAAAACTGCGGCCTTGTTGAAGCTGATTGTGTTGGGCTTGGAATAAGTTTTCGTGTGGGCCTGTTGGATGGCCCAAGTTTAAATATGCAAAGAAAGAAAGAGGTTAGATAAAGGATGGTCATTTTGGGCTAGAAGAAGGAAGGTAATTCTAAAAAGGGGTGTCAGAGGTAAGGATGGCCCAAGTTTATAAATGCAAACGAACTGTTTGAGCTTAAATCCGATTCGTTCGTTTCATGCTAGCACGAATCTTAAAGACCTTCGAATCTCGATTCATCGAATTTTAGGCGCATTTCCTGAGGTAAAAGTCTGCCAGATTCTCCATAATTTACTGGCGACTTTCCCTGTGTGCTAAATCTCTCATAAAAGCTGAGTTTCAACCTCTAATTCCAAACTATCATCCAGATTATTGAATGGTACAGAAGCCAGGTTAATTACTCTCTTAATGAAATATTATCATCTCTACATATATATTTCAAGCCGGTATTTCAAGGTCCCTGATTGAACTATCAAGGAGATGGACAATATCCGTCGCAGTTTATTTTGGCAAGGACCAAAATTGGAACAATGAAAACTTCAACTAGCTAGCTGTAGGGTACAATGCAAACCAAAAGTACAGGGGGGACTGTGTTGGAGACAGCTCAGAAGGCCACCTCACAGTACCAGTGGTAACCAAAGCTGGTGCCGACCTGGTACCAGTCCCTGAACTCTTTTCTGAAGCATTCTAAACCCCTTAGAAACACCAATTCAAAACCTATGTGTATCATTTACACAATATTTGGTACCAGTACTCCCGTTCGTTTCAGCTGTGACCTACATTTAATTCCTTAAATTATACAGTATTAGGTTTCAAAACCCCGGCAACGAGTTTTTGGGCCTTTATACCATACCAAACCGAATTTTGGACTTACTACTACACTTAATTGCCATCCAAATCAAAGCGGACGAACTTGAGAAGAGTTACTGCAAGAGAATTATTATTCTATTTTCTCTTTTACTAATGAAATAGATCAAGTATAAACACTTATATATCCATATTTTTATTTGAAACATAGGAATTAGCGCATGACTAAAATAACAGTACGCTGATCAAAGAAGAAGAAGAAGAAACTGCAGGCCAGCAGTGCATTTAATATTACGTGCATTAATTTGGGTTCGCAGTTTCAAAATACGGTCCTGATAAATATGGAATTTTTTAGGAAAAAAGATGAATGTTTTTTTTTTTTTAAAGATTGTAAATAATAAAATTTCGGGAAGAAGGCTGACCAGCTCTAAAATAATTTATGATTTTTTTTTTGGAAATGTCATTTTCATGCTTATTGTTCAAGATATTAATACAGCATAGCATTTTCTAGGAATACTGGTCATAATGATATCATACACCGATAAAATTAATTTACAGATTGGAATGTACAATAAAGAAACAAATTAAAAAAAAAGGAAAAAATATATTTACACCACAAATGATGACGATCCGCTTGTAGTTTGTTTGCGAGAGTTTTCTATCTCGCTACAAAAAGTTAAAAAGGGAAGTATTTATTCAGCATTCATCCACATGATCTTGTCTATCCCGAAAACGTATTGACCTGCCAACAAGAAGGAAAGAAAAACACAATTAGATATCATCAATTTTCAACAATTAGGAAGAAAAAAGAAAAAAAACTGGTAAAGGTTATGATTTGGAATTTTCAAGTTTATCACCTAAAGTCGTAATCAGTACAGTTATTAATGCAACACCCGCTACCTTCAAAGGCAACCAGACTTTGATCATATCCTAGATTTCAATATGTCCTGTAGCAAACCCAACCACATTAGACGGCGTACCAGTTGGCAACAGAAATGCAAATTGTGCTCCAATTGCACCAGGCACCATGAGCAGTAGTGGATGGACACTCATAGACCAAGCCAACTCGATTAGCAGTGGTAAAACCAGAGTTGAGGTAGAATTATTGGACGTGAACTCTGTAATTGTTGCGCTAATAAGACAAGCTAATGGGGTGATTGCTATGTATGGTGCGGTTTTTACTAAGCTGAGGCTGTCTGACAGCTCATTGGCAAGACCGCTAGTGTGGACCCCATCTGCTATGGCGAATCCGGCACCAAGTAGCAGGATTATGTTCCATGGGAGCTTCTTGCATTTATTCCAATCCATTAGCTTTTCTCCTTTGTTCCTCTTGTTTGGTATTATGAAGAGCACGGTTGCCATCATCACCTACAAAATACAAATTATATGCTATAAACTAGGGGTTCCGTACGTGGTACCAGTTCAATTTCATACTTGGTAGTTGGTACTGCACGAATACCAGCTTTCCATGTCTAAAGAAAACAAACAGAGAGAACAAATTATTAAAATAAGTTGAAAATGCTATGTCAGTTAACATGTCAATTAGACTCAACTGATACTAATTATAATCTAAAGTAAAAATGTTAATGCTTCGATTTAACCTAATTAATTTTTACAACATTTATATGATAAAGAGCTCATATTAATGTTGAACTTTTATATGAAATTGTTTATTTTTTATGGAAGTACATTAAAACGGTATATAGAACTTACGCTGACAGTGCCATCGCGAACATTATTATGAAAGAGAGCACCCCAACCGGGCATTTCGTTCGTTATGCTTCTTGTCATCCATAGCACAATCAACCCCTGTTCGTATTTATTGCCCCCAAGCGAAACAAATAAAATGTATTAGTTCGACATCTTACATAAGATTCAATATTGTTTAGTTGCAAAATCGAAATAAGAAAACTGTGAATTACTTACCCCAAAAATAATCAAAATCATCTTCTCAGCAAAATCCATGGGACCTGCCACAATCCATCCACAGAATCATATAATTTCATATTCTTAAAACACTGATCTCAAATATAAATTCATATATCATCTGCGTGTGTGTATGGAGTAAAGATACTTGAGCTTTGGCTTACGAAAAGATTTGGGAGTTTAATCTCTAAAGGTTTTGGAGTGGTCTCAATGATGAATTCAAACCTTCAATTCTGACATACTTGACAAGGCAATTGTTAAAATTTCAAAATTCAAGTTTTGGAGCCATATTGTATTTATGATCAAGTGGCTGAAAACAGTAAAGCAGAACAAAAAAATTCATAGTTCTACCTCTTTTCTCATACAAATTAAGTAAACTCAAATTGAAAGTTAGAACGAAAATGCTTGATTGATAATTAAGGTAGATATAAATATTAATATTAATATTCATCATTTGATTCCGATTCAATAAGCTTTGAGATTAAAGTTATTGAACTTTCTTGGCTAACCTCACACTAACGTTATAACTTTATATGTGTGTACATACATACATATATATATATATATATATATATATTTGTAATTTAGAAACAGTAAATAATCAGTAAGTTAAGAGAAAAATTATACCGAGCGACTCAAGTTCTCTTTTGAGATGGCTTCGATCCAAATACACCGAAAGTGACCTTCCCATACTCCTTGAGCAGTATAGCAAACACAACACAATCCAGACAACAATGAACAAAATAATGGCCAAGGGAAACCCAAACATAAACCAAGAACTGAAGCTAATTGGCTCCTCTTGGGGGAAGTAGCTTTGCCACATTCCAACAACTATTAGGTTAACCCCGGTACCAGTAAGCGTGCTCATACCGCCAATGGCCGCAGAGTAGATGACACCTAGAATCACTACCTTGCAAAAGCACTGCACGTCTGTGTTGCTTCCTGACTCTTGGGACCCATCAGGCAGCCGCTGGAGGATGCCATTGGAGACTTGGATCATCATGACTGCAGCAGCTGTGTTTTGCATCCACATGCTGACAAAGGCTGTTGTACCACAAATGCCGAGGAGGAGGAGAGGCGGATTTAGTGGGTCTCCACAGAAAAGGGAGGTTATCTGTGTATTTTATCATAATTCAATCATACAAGTATACAACATGATACTTGAAATGAGGTTATATTATTTTGCTTCTGCATGCATAGTTATATGATATCCGTTTAGTTGTAAAATCTGTCCTGAATTCTTCCTTTGGGAGCATCATATGAATAAAAAATTAATTAGAATATCAGGATGACGAATTCATCGTCATAATTATTCAAGTACATTTACAAATTTACAATTAAAGCAAAAAATTGAGATCAAACATTTACACTCACATTCAGAGCGAGACGTTTGTGGAGATTGTAGTGCTCAATTGCCAATGCAAGTATATAGCTACCTAGAACCAGGGATATAACAACATCCATATATGCCTTCACCACATCATCGGCCGACGATACACCAAATAACGGGAAAAGGAAAAGTGGCGACATAGACGTCACAGCCATTGGCACCGCTTCCGTCAGCCACCAGAGGAAAACCCAAGCAAGCACAGCCAGCATGCTTCAGCTCGAACTTGGCTCATTTACAAAGAGCAAAATTGCAGTACATGCTACTGGTCCGGAGACAATTTGTATGTATTTGTTGGCTATAATTGAGTTCAGAACAGAGCTTGTATTGGTTGTAATAGTTGATTCTTTTTGTACTGGTAGGAGAGGCACTTTTGGATCAGCTGCGTAGGTATCCACCATTGTGTGTGGTCTTGTGGTGTTTGTGTTTCCTTTTTGTCAGGCAAATGATGAAGTTTGGGCTTTTATAGGTTGGTAAGTGACATTCTCAAAAAGGTTGCGAAAATAAAGTTTTCTTAAATGACTTGGATGGAGATATAATATTAATAACATTTGGTTTTGCTCATGAGATCTAAACTGAAGAGCAGCCAATTGCCAATTTTAATAGTTTGGAATTTGGACTAATGAGATCTAAAGAGGCTTTTGGATTCGGGTTTGGATCTGTATGACCTGATCCTGCTTGAATGAAGGACCCACAGCCACAGGCGCTTAAGCGGAAGCGCCCCTTGTATCGAAGAGAGGAATTCGGATCCAGTGAAGTAACCCAATCTTTGGGTTTTCGATCGAGACCGTCTAATTTGAATCCGCGAAATTTCATCCCCGAAGTGAGCGCACACATCCCGACGACGAATTCGAATCCCGAGATGATCCCGAGCGACGAATTCAAATTGGACGGTGTCGATCCAAAACCCAAAGATTGGGTTACTTCAGGGGATCCGGACGGGCTATTGACCTATTCGCCTTTTGTATTGCCATTTCATTTGATGGTAATAGAGACACTGAAGCTAAGCCTTGGGCGGAGGGAAAAGAATATAGAGATCCAGCCTTTAAGCATAGTTAGAAAAATGGAACTTTATTGGCAAACAATGATTCAGTTAGTTGGGGAAACAAGTTTTCTAAATCCAAATAATTCATGATCTAATAAAATATATTTAAAATAGGCTCCAAATATAATTTGAAAATATTTCTTATTTTATAACGAAAGGGTTCAAATGCCTCCATTTTTTTGTTCCTACACTTTTTGATTGTTTAATAACAAAATTATAAAACTCATATGTCAAATAAAACCGTTAAATGTAATCTACTTTATTTTCTCTACATGCACATAAAAAAAATATCATTTTCGATTTTGTTTT
>JAJGRW010004742.1:0-47140 GCA_025461045.1 Carex parvula | reverse complement strand
ATGCGACAAGCTGTGCAATATTTGGAAGGCAATGCACCCCTACCAGACTTATCGGCAATATGTATGAACTTCAGCATGCCTGCATTTCTTCTGAATGAAGGATTTGATGTTAGTTTTATTTATTATGCGGCCTATGTTATTGTTGTGCACCAATTTCATTTACAGAAATTAATGAAAGAGCACTTATGAAAGGGCACTAATGAAAGGGCACAACTAACGAAAGGACACCACTAATGAAAAGGCACGAGTAATTTTTGATGGAAAAATTCAGATTGCTATTTATTAAATATACTGGTCCCAAAGGTTGCCTGAGAGGTGTTTAAAGACCTCATCTCTTATTTGGACATATCCCATACTAAAAATTTCGTCCATAAAAATAATAAGAGAAGTAAAAGAAAAACGCCTAAGGTCTCCATCATCACGTCTGAGGAAAACCGTTGATGATCAGTATTTACGCTTCCGCATAAATGTCTTCAATTCAAACTGTAAGATTTAAATTCATTTGCTATTTTATTTTGGATTTACGGATTCTAGATTTCTTGTGTTTTTTTTATTGCAAAACATTCATGATTTAATTAAGTCTATCATTTGTATCAGAGCATCGTAAATTCATATAAGATGCAATAACTTTTTTTTACGAATTGATTTTCAATGGTTCGTATAAAAAAATAAACAGATTCAATTATTTCATGTATAATATTTTCCTATAATTTTTTGAAGAAAATTTTAAAGGAAAATCTTTATTCTCTAATATGTAGCACATATATGTTGATCAAATGTATTTTATTGGAGATGCAATATGTTGGAGATCTTTAATCAAAGAACATTAATATATATGTTGAACTAATTGTAATCTGTTAGTATTCTCTATGTTTTTTAGAATTCATATATAATAATCGGCCCAACGAAGTTTATTATATATTTTTTCAAATAAATAATTTAAACCATATAACGTTATTTTTTAATAATGGTTGTTATTATTTTTATCAACTTTAAATTGTAACTGCCACTTTATTAAAATGAATTTTGTGATTTAAGTCACAATTATGTTTTCACATTTAATAAATTATGAACGGTAATTTTACCAACTTTAATTGCCATTATGATTTATTAAATGAATTTATTGTTTTAATAATTTAATTTGTTTCTGCCAAGGTGATACAATTAATTTTCATGAAATTACGCTTTTACATTTAATAAATTATGAAGGTTAATTTTACCAACTTTAATTAACATTATGATTTATTAAGTGAATTTATTTATTTTAACAATTCAATTTGTTTCTACCCAATGGTGATATAAATTGAATTTTATGCAACAACTGTTATGATAGAACTGAAATATACTTTGGCGTTTTATTATTTTATTTCAGTATAATTACTATTAGTCCCTCTATATATAGTTGATTTAATGTTCTTTTGCTATTTGTGCATTTCATTTTTTCTGAATCTAATGCAGCATTGAATAATGTTCATGCTCAAATCTCTGGAATAGTACCATTGAACGGAACTAATTTTTCCACTTGGAAAGAGCAAATTGAGATTTGTCTTGGTTTTGGATATTGACCAGCATTACAATAGACAAACCTGCTATTATAGCGACTAGTACTGATGATGAAAAGAAAATTTTCAAAATGGGAGCGTCAAACCGCATGTCTCTCATGATTATGAAAAGTACTATTACACTGCTATAAGAGGAGGTATTCCTGAGAAAGATGATGCAAATAATATTTTCACTGCTAAACAGTAATTTGGCTTCTGTTGAAGAGCAGTTTAAAAGCACTTCTAAGGCTAATGCAAGTACTCTCATAATGAAAATGCTCACTACCAAGTATAACGGGACAAGCGGTGTACGTGAACATATCATGATGATGAATGATATGGCCGCAAGTTAAACGGCATGGATATGGCAATTTCTGAAGGCTTTTTAGTTCATTTCATTATGACTTCTCTTCCTGCACAATTTGGTCCTTTCAAGATCAATTATCGCAGAAAGAAAGTGGAAAATGAGCGAATTAATTGCCATGTGTGTTGAAGAAGAAGAAAGGATTAAGGCTGAGAAACCTGACTATGCACTATTGCTGTTCAAAGTCCAAAACCGAAAAATAACAATGGCAAAGGTAAAAACAAAGTGAATACGCTACTGGTATTAACAAGGCAAGTATATCTGGTACAAAACCCGTGCATGCTCCTAAGTGTCATCACTGTAAGAAGCGTGGACACATGAGGAAGGATTGTGTGAAGTTTAAAGATTGGCTCGCTAAAAAGGGTAATGATTTAAATTTCATGATTTGTGAAACCTTTTTAGTTGATGTTCCCTTAAATACGTGGTGGGTTGACACTGGTGCCTCTGTGCACATTACGAACTCATTGCAGGGATTCCATTCCGCGAGGATGCTTCAAAGGGGAGAAAGGAAACTTAAGGTTGCTAACGGACTAGAGGCTGAAGTCGAGGCTGTTGGAACTCTTCGTTTGGTTTTGAAGAGTGGCTTTATTCTTGATTTACATGATGTAGTTTATATTCCTAGTGTGATTAGGAATTTAATTTCTGTTTCTAGACTTGATGCGTGTGGTTTTATGTTTCAGTTTGGAAATAATGAGTTGAAACTATATCATAACTCTAAGTTTGTTGGTTCTGGATTGTTATGTGATAATCTATATAAATTATTTTTGGATTCTTCCTTTTGTGAATCTCTGTTATCTATGAATATTACTAGTGTTAATCATAAGCGTGGAGTTAAGAGAAATCGTGATGTTGGAAATTCTTCCAAATTATGGCATCGCAGGTTGGGTCATATTTCAAGAGATAGAATGCAACGTCTCATTAGAAATGAAATTCTCCCGGTATTAGATTTTTCTGATTTCGACAACTGCGTAGAATGTGTTGAAGGAAAATTTGTCAAGGGAAATAAGAAAGGAGCCACTTGAAGTGGGGGACTATTAGAAATTATTCATACTGATATATGTGATCCTTTTCCTACTCCGGATATTAACGGGCATAAATCGTTTATTACTTTCATTGACGATTATTCTCGTTATGGTTATGTGTATCTGATTAATGAAAAATCTGAAGCACTAGATAAATTCAAAATTTTTAAGGCTGAAGTTGAAAATCAACATAACCTTAAAATTAAAGTAGTGCGATCAGATAGAGGCGGTGAATATTATGGTAGACACACCGACCTTGGTCAAAGTCCAGGCCCATTCGCTATATTTCTTCAAGAAAATGGTATTGTTCATCAGTACTCAATGCCGGGAGATCCTCGACAGAATGGAGTTGCTGAAAGACGTAACCGTACACTAATGGATATGGTACGAAGTATGATTTGCAATACCACATTGCCGGATTTTTTGTGGACAGAAGCCTTAAAAACAGCCACACATATTCTAAATCGGGTTCCTAGTAAATCTGTTCCAAAAAGACCTTACGAACTGTGGACTGGCAGAAATTCGCAATTATGATACTTACGTGTGTGGGGCTGTCCGGCTGAAGCAAAAGTCTATAATCCGCAACTAAAGAAACTTGATTCCAGAACCATTAGTTGTTATTTTATTGGTTATCCAGAGAGATCCAAAGGTTTTAGATTTTATTGCCCGTCACATACCACTAGAATAGTTGAGACTAGACATGCTGTATTTTTTGCAAATGGCAACATTAGTGGGAGTAATGTAAATAGAACTGTAAACCTCGAGGAAAATCGGATTTATGTTCCAATTTCGATAATTCGAGTGGTTACAAATTCTATACCTCATGTGCAAGAGACTAATGAAGAAACTCATGTTCATGATATTCCTAATGTTGATGAAACTCCTATTCTGCCACAAGAACCCTTACGTAGATCGCAAAGAGAGAAAAAATCTACCATACCTGATGATTATATCGTATACCTTACTGAAGAAGGATGTGATATAGGTCATGGAGAAGATCCTAACTCATTCAAGCAAGCAATTATGAGCGATAAATCATCTCAATAGCTAGAAACCATGAATGATGAAATGAAATCAATGGAAATTAATGAAGTTTGGGATCTTGTTGAGTTACCTGTCGGGGTTAAGCCTGTAGATTGTAAATGGGTATATAAAATAAAAACAGACTCAAAATGTAACATTGACAGATTTAAGGCCAGATTAGTCGCTAAAGGGTTTACGCAACAAGAAGGTGTACATTTTGATAATACATTTTCTCCTGTCTCAAAGAAAGATTCATTAAGAATTATTTTAGCTCTTGTAGCTCATTATGATTTAGAACTACATCAAATGGAACATTGGAAAGCTGCCAAGAAAGTTTTACGCTATTTGCAAGAGACAAAAGATTATATGCTTACTTACAAGAGGTCAAATAACCTTGAAGTCATTGGTTATTCTGATTCAGATTTTTCTAGATGTGTCGACAGTAAAAAATTCACATCAGGTTACATATTTATGCTTGCAGGGGGACCAATTTCATGGAAGAGTGCTAAGGAGTCTTTAAGGGCATCTTCTACTATGCAAGTAGAATTTGTGGCGTGTTTTCATACTACTGGTCAAGCAGTTTGGTTAAAGAATTTTATACCAGGACTTCAAGTAATTGACAGTATTGCGAGGCCACTCACCTTATTTTGTGATAACGAGGCTGCTGTTTTATTCTCTAAGAATAACAAATCAAGTGGTGCATCTAAGTAGATTGACATCAAATATCTTGTTGTTAGAGACAAAGTCAAAGATTGTACTATTGTGATACAGCATATTAATACAAGAGCGATGTTAGCTAATTCTCTAACAAAGGCGCTACCACCCACTCTTTACAAAGAGCATGTTGCCGGCATGGGTTTGGTTCACTACAGCAAAACGGAGCTTCAGCGACCGGTATCAGCAACCGGTGGTAACGCCGGTCGCTGATTCTCAATTTCTCTCCAAAAATAAAGATTTTCACTCAAATTTCGGCGACCAACTGTATCAGCGACCGGTATCAGCGACCGGCGACAACACCGGTCGCGAAAAGTTTTTTTTTTTTTTATCGCTGAAAAAAACGCGGCTGCTGAAAAATAAAACGCGCGCCTTTATCAAAACACCAAAATCAAAACGCCTCCGCCAAAATCAAACCCTTCCCCAAAATCAAAACGCCCGACCCCCCTGTGCCGCCCGAGCTCCCTCCGCCCGACGCCCAGCTGGAACCCCGACCCCGATCACTGACCCCGACCCAGATCAGCGACCCCGACCCGTTCTCTGACCCCGACCCCGATGCTGTGACCCCGCCGCTGGAGATCGGAGTGACCCCGCCGCCTCGGGTGGTGTCGGGTCTTGTGCGGTCCAGCTGGCGAAGCTTGGGCCAGAAATGTTGATCTGGTGAGAAGCTTGGGCCAGTGACCCCGACCACAAGGTGCTACTCTTCCTCCACTCTCATCTCTCTGAAGGATTCGCCTCCTCCTTTTCGTATCCAGGTAAAAACCAACTCCTGTGAAATTTGCCCCAATTTAACGAAATCTGTTCTTGCTCTTTCACATAAAGTTTAGAATTAAAGACATCTGTTCTTGCCCCCAGTGAAATTGAAAACCAACTCCAGTGAAATTTGCCCCAATTTAACGAAATATGTTCTTGCCCACCCAATCTCCGTCTCTGTATTCAATTTAAAATTAAAGACATTCTTAGTATCTCACATCCTTAACAACTTTGTAAATCAGAAAGTTTTCTGTAATTTAGTAAAAAGATCATCATTTTGAACTTTATGCATGTTTCATAAAAGATTTGTTTCTATTTTTCTTATATTCTTTTCAGTAACATAGTAGGAACATTTTGGGCTGATTCACCTAGATCCATGCTTTCTATTTACCAAGAGCTGATTGCCGCCGGTCAGAGGATTTGGATATTTAGGTAATTTCTGATAAAAACACTTTGGATATATGATTCATGCAGTTGGACATATAGATTCTTGCTCATTACTATTGCTTCTAATTTGCTCTTTATTTGATAGTGGTGACACTGATGCAGTGGTACCAGTAACCGCTACTCGGTATTCTATAGATGCTCTTAAGCTGCCAACACTCGTCAACTGGCATCCTTGGTACGACAATGGAAAGGTTAGTTCATTTCTTTTAAATAGAACTGGTACGCACACTAGACACACTATTTGCATACCGCCTGGTACACACTATTAAATAGTTCATTTCTCTTAATACATTTCTTTGTTGGCATAGGTTGGAGGGTGGAGCCAAATATACAAAGGATTATCCTTTGTAACCGTAACTGGTGCGGGTCATGAAGTACCACTGCACCGACCCCGGCAAGCATTGATATTATTTAGACATTTTTTGAAAAACAAGCCGATGCCTCAATAGCATGACCGACCTAGTTTTATGTGCTGGTTCTTTGTACCAGTTCATTGGTGAACTGGTAATTGGTTTCAATACCAACGATGTATGTATCTGTTATCAATTAAGCTTCTATTTAACTTGGGTTATTGCTTGTAATGTCATGCTTTAATTTTTTATTTACTAAATTGTTGTTTTATTTTATATTTTTGTAGGTGCTATTGCAAGCTCGTGTGGGGAGGATGGTAGAGGGGCTAGATCTAAATCTATATCAGCAATCTCTCCACCTCAGTAGGAAACTCGAATCCTATATATCAAATGCAAGTAGATCTAAAAGAAATTTATAGGGTAATTCTACTAAATTGTGATTGATTTTTAACATGCAAAAGAATGAGTTTTATTGTGTGTTTGTGTGATGGAACCTGAGAAATTACAACCCGAATGAGTTACGGTTAAATTTGTGGTTTATTATGAGTAATCATGCTGTGGGCCCATGAAAACACGAAAATTGACTATCCTGACAGAAAAAAGGGCATGTTAATACCAGTAAATTCATTACAAAGCTGATTTGAATGCACAATGTGCCTGAGTTTTGTATGTACATATATAAAATTTCTGCTTACATGTGTGATATATCCGGTTGTTTCTTGTCCTAGTGTTGTACCACTCGAGTTCTTTGCAAAATTCAAGCATTGGAATTGCTAGCTTGTGCCGGACTGAAAACTGTGCTGTTGATTTTGACTTTTATATGCAGCCATCGTTCCAAATGTGGACCGGCCAAATACAGGATAATGTCAACTTCAAGAAGCAAGCAGATGCTGCCTTTGGAGCCAAGGACTTCACCACTGCAATTGCTTCCTATACTCAGGTAAAATACAGCGCCAATTCAGATGCATGCTAGTCATCAGCTGCAAAAAAATTGTTGTGGGTTGACCCAGTACACATTAGAGACTTACAGTGAGGTTCTGAAACATTGACAGAGAATGCAATTGTATTAGCCAGAGAAAAGTAGAAATTATTTTTTAATTGTTTTACTAATTGAATCTTTAAACTTTATCTATTTATCTTCATAACTCATTTTCCTATTTTCTGAACAGTTTCCTGTGCCTTCGGCGATCGACGCCCACAGCCTTCAGCGCCCACAGTCTTCGGTTCATAGGTTGGATAATGTAAAATTTAAAATTGGATATTGTAAATGGTTGTAATTGTGGATTTTAATTACTATTAGCCCATTGTTCTAATAGATATATCATAGGTTGTAAATAATACTATCAATTGGATAATGTAAAATTTAAACTCTGTTATTGTAAATGGTTGTTAGATGGTTGTAATTTAAATAATAAAAAAAGGTGCAAATTTAAATAATAAAAAAAATTCAAAAACCTGACAGAAGACTTTCTGCGACCGGTTTTAACTATCAGCGACCGTTTTTTTGGTCGCAGATACCTTTTCCTGACGTCAGAAAAAATATCAGCGACCAAAAAAAAAGTGGTCGCAAAAACAGTATCAGCGACCGGGTGACGTATTATCAGCGACCGGTGACGTCATCAGAACATTATCAGCGACAAGGCTTACAGCGACCGGGCTTTCAGCGACCGTTTTTGACTTTCAGCGACCGGATCAAGTATCAGCGGCCGGCGCCCATACTATCAGCGACCGGAATTCCGGTCGCTGATAGTGCTTTTTGCTGTAGTGGTTGATGTATTATAATTTTGTTGTTGTAAACTATGTATATATTATGTTATGTACTTAACTTTTAATTGTGTATTGACTTTGAATTTATAAAGTTTGCTTATTTATTATGATGCGCATAATTTATTTAATCTAAGCAAATTCTTTATGAGGACCGAACGAATATTATCAACCATTGTTGGAAAGAGTACCAATGCTATAATTAATGGGGATCAAATAACGACATTTGTTATTCTGATTACATTAGTTTGGTTTGGTATTTCTAACTGAACAGGTTTACGTTAATGAAAATTATATTGGCCAATTTTTTGCATGTGTACTTTATTATGTTATAACATTACGGCCAAGTGGGAGAATGTTAGTTTTATTTATTATGTGGCCTATGTTATTGTTGTGCACCAATTTCATTTACAGAAATTAATGAAAGGGCACTTATGAAAGGGCACTAATGAAAGGGCACAACTAACGAAAGGACACGACTAATGAAAAGGCACGAGTAATTTTTGATGGAAAAATTCAGATTGCTATTTATTAAATATACTGGTCCCGAAGGTTGCCTCAGAGTTATTTAAAAGACCTCATCTCTTATTTGGACATATCCCATACTAAAAATTTCGTCCATAAAAATAATAAGAGAAGTAAAAGAAAAACGCCTAAGGTCTCCATCATCACGTCTGAGGAAAACCGTTGATGATCAGTATTTACGCTTCCGCATAAATATGTCTTCAATTCAAAACTGTAAGATTTAAATTCATTTGCTATTTTATTTTGGATTTACGGATTCTGGATTTCTTGTGTTTTTTTTTTAATTGCAAAACACTTCATGATTTAATTAAGTCTATCATTTGATTCTTATGTTATGCCACACCCCTCTACAATGACATATGCATCTTTCTCTGGTTTATCTGGTGGTAGATGATAGAACGGACTCCTCAAAGAATTTTTATTTATGTTCAAATTTTTATTTGTCTGATAATATTGTGTAACGACCGGTTGGGTTTCATTTCTGGCCTACCCAAAGTTGTTTGGGACTAAAGGCTTTGTTGTTGTTGATAATATTGTTTGGGACTAACGACCGATTGTTTCCAGAATGGTGCTCTCTAGTTAATCTATTTTTTAGTTTTACGTTATGAGACAAACCTAACCAGATTTTGTGGAGATGGACTTCACATGGCAATTTTACTGTTCATTATTTTTATCGTTGGCTTGAGTTTGGTGGAATCCCTAATACTAAATTTCCGAGTATTTGGTGTGCTAACATATTTCTGAATTTTTTTTTTATGGCTTGTTAAACAAAATAGGGTTTTAACAGGGGATAATCTTAGTAGAAGGGGTTGGTCTGGTGATAGGCAATATGTATATTGTTCAGAGATGGAGTCAGTTGATCATTTATTTGTCGCATATCATTTTGCTAAGTCTATATGGTCCTTGATTACTACTTATAATAGGTTTTAATTTGAGTGCAATATTGTGGTTGACTTATGGGAATTAGATTATTGCATCCCTCTAAAAGATGCTAATTTAGTTGTGATAATTTGTGGTGCTGTTTTATGGAAGTTATGGCTTGATTGAAATAAAATATTGTTTAAAGCTGGACAGATTCAAGGTGTACAGGTTTTAGGGGCCAAGATTAATGTTGTATGCCAGAAATGAAAAGTAAACAACAATTGGGACTAGAACATATTCTAATTAGCAATATTTTTTATTAGTTTTTACATATTAGTTTGTACAGTTGCAACTACAATTGGGACTACAACATATTCTAATTAGAAATATTTTTTCTATGCAAGTTTTTATGTTATTTGTTTCGAGGGGAGCTCGACGGTGGTTGGATCTGGCCGGTCTGTCGTGGTGGCTTTTCTCTTATCTATTGAAAGATTAATTAGTGGGCTCATATCTTGCAATTTATTTTTGGTTTTTATGATATAACTTATATATTAGATTATACTAAACTACATATATAAATTAGAAGAGAGATTATTGACAATGGTTATTTGACAATCTTAAAAATGAACTTAAAATAAAAATTGAAAATTACAAAGCAAAATTAAAGGTATGGACATACATGTACCCTAACAATTAAAGTTCATGTGATTTTAATATTATTTTATAATGCATGTATCAAAGTTCATGCAGCTTGAGATTTGTTGGAGAAAATAGTGTTCTTAAGTCTTTGAAATGCTAAATGATGTAGCATGCATGTGCAGTTCCAGTCTCAATCTTTGAAAGGCTAATTTGTTTGGGCCCATATTTGTGGCCCAATTGATTTTTTCCTTTTCTTCAGCCCGGTTCGGTCTTATCTGCCACAACACTACGTATAAAACTATTAAATTTAAAGAACCCATAACCCGTTCGACCACTAACAACTGATCCTTGTTGAAACCAAAACTACCATCTCTCTCATCTTCAGTTTAAATATGTTAGATAAAATGCTTAGAACTAATTAAATTTACATAATAAATGTTATTGGACGAAATTGCCCCTTGTGTCTTCTTCTCTTTAATCCCTTTCTTTGTCCTTATATAAATGAAATCTGTCTGGTACATTGACATATTATAGCACACCAATATGCATGCCTCAGGTGATTTTGGTCAAAAACATAATAACTCTATATCTCATTGCTTCAAAACAGGGGGTTTAATGGGTTGACTCTTATTTTTCAAAATAAATGACTCATAACTAAAATTTCTCAGGTGACTTTCAGACTATGGAGGTCAAACTTGAATGGGGTCAAGCATATAAAATTTTTCTACTATAAACGGAGGTCAATTTCACGCTATACATAATATTTTACTTTAAAGTATATCAAAACTAAGTTATAAATACAAAAAAAGAAATTGAAAATGAATGGGGGTCAATTGACCCCCATTCATTGAAGGTAGATTCGCCTCTCGGTGGGGGGATAACATTAGGATCTGAGACAGACTTTCAAATAATAAGGTCAATGTATATCCAAAATCAATCATATAATTTTTTCACAAAAAGTATGAGATTAACTATATACCCCCATTTTCTCTCACTCAATGAAACCCATAAATTGATAAAGTTGTTTTTATTAGATAAGGAACATGAACAAGGGCAATTTCGTCAAAAAAATGTTGACAATGAAGTTGTCATATTAAACTACTTGGTCTTAATCATGTTGTGGAAATATATAACGTCATAACAATTAAATGGATAAGCATCTAAATTTAAACTTTTAATGAAAAAATATATAAAAATCTGAGTTATGACTAATTGGCTGTTTGGTGCATTTCCGATGCTACTGCTGCTGCTAGCTGTTCCTTGCAATTAAGCTTTTATCATGACTTCGTATCGTATCAGTAGATAAGTTTGGTCTATACCGTATTATCCTTTCGATTTTTGTTTTTATTGTCCTTGGACCCCAAAACACTAGCAGCAGGGTTGTTTGATTCGTTATCTCAAGTAATATTAAATGAACCAAATGCAAACAAAATTTCCATAATTCTATTCTGGGATGAGGCAAGCCTCCATTGGTGGTTGGGAATTCGTAACCTCCGTATTACTACAAAGGCACTGTTATGCAAAGTGAGATGATCTGAACTGTTCTTTTAATTTTACACAAATCTCAAAGCACAAATAATATTGGCTCCCTGCGTTATCCGACTAGGCAATGTTTTTGAATTAATTTGAAGCCGTAAAGTTGTGAGCCTCACGGTGAAGTACTACAAAAGATACGCGTCCGATTGTTGGGCCAATTCCCGTGGTTTTTTCACAAATTTGTGTGCTTTTCCTATGTGGGTTTGGTTCACCACTATACAAGTTACTAGTTGGTCCTACTTACAGAAATAGTGAGATGCATCAACAACAAAAACTATTTTTTTATTTGTAGCATTTTTTTTTATCTAAATGAGGTAAATTAAGGTCTTTGGTACCTATTTAGTACCATTGAAAGCACAGAGTTTTACAAATCGTCATCAAACCTTTGGTACCTATTTGTTGAACTCTAAAAATTTGAGAAAATATAATTGGGAATAAACAAAATTATTTTCTTTAACTTAGTGAAAAAAACAACACAAGAGAATTAATTTTTGAAAAAGACGCCAAAAAGAACTAATTCTTGAAAATCATACACAAATAAAATATTATTACCATCAAAATTAAATTTATCAAAATGGGAAATATCAGTAAAGTAACCTAATTGGGTGCATAAATGTGGAATTTATCATATCCTATCCATGAGGTCATCAACTTCATCCTGCAAAATTTTTTTATTTGTCATATTTTGAGAATAATAGTGTGTATCAGAAGGTCTCTGTTGCTATAGTGGAGATGGAGATGGAGCCCACTGCAACTGATGAAATAAAAATAACAGTTGACACCAACTAATCTTGATTCTTATTTTCTTTAAATTCTTGTTTCTTTATTTATTTTCTTTTTAATTATATGTCAAATTCGTTAAATTAATTTCTTTTATATATCTTGTTCTTTAGTTTCTTATTATATGTTTCTTAATTTCTTTTTTTACTACTTGCAACAAGAAAATACAATTATATTAGTTTGATTTTTAATTCTTATAACGTAACAATTTTATGATATTTTAGTGTTCCATATAACTTTATACCGTTTTTGAGTTAGTGTTCAAAAATATAAATAATTAACTTATAAAATTAATTAGTTTTTATTGATTTTCTCTAATATCATATGAAATTACTTAGTTTTTATTTTGTAGTGCATTCTTAATTTTTTTATTACTTCTTATTTTCGGTAAAAAGCTAAATATATAGTTCCAAACTAAATATATATACTATACATATCATCAAATTTGTGTGATTTAAACTAATTGTACTCACAACTAATAAATGAGTTATTCTTGTTGGCAGTATATTTGAATGTTTATATTGCATGAACTAGCTTCATGAGATAGTATATGTATGAAATGAAATTTGTTTGTGTTGACTTGTTATTTTCATTGCTTTTTTACACGTATATGTTTCATCTAAAGCTCACCTCACCAATTTTTCAACCTTAACAATTCGCTTTATAAGTAGAGAATCTACATAATCCTTGCGCCTCAAAACTTTTTTGGGCTGCCCGAATTTCGTAAGCCCGCCCAATATATAGAGAATGTATAGGATCCAACCCACAAGAATGGAATGAAAACTTATATATATTCCTACACAAAAATGTGCGTTCTTTCCTCAGTGTCAGGTAACAGACATAAGTACAAAAAAATCTGTGATAGATATAATCACCCAAGCAGCAGGTCAAGTTGAGGAGGTTAGAGGGTTCACGTGGCACCGTTCAATCTCCTCTTTAGTCTTTCCATAGTCTTAGTCAAATTAATTACTAAAAAGCGACCTTAGCAAAAATAAAATCCAGATATTTTGACTATTCAATGACTTTGATTGATCGTATATAATCTTTTATTTTAATTTTGGTTCATATATGTTTATCTTGATTTTTGCAACTTCAAACAATTATCATCCCGAAATTTCTTTAATTTATAATTGGTGAGTGAGGCTAGTCAGGCTACAATACTTTGTACTAGGTAGGTCTCTGTATTATATCTATGTTATTTATTTTTTAATTCCAAATAGTCGATACAATATCTTAATACAATTTTTATATAAAAATGTACTTGGAGACAAAATTTTATATTTTTTAAAATCATTTTACTATTTTTTTTTCAGATAGGTAAAAATTTTATATTTCATTTTACTATTTTGGTTCATATATGCGAAAGTACTAATTTTCGATCTATCTAACAAATAGTAAAAAAATTAAAATTTTTTTTTTTCTCCAAGTAGATTTTCATATGGAGATCATATTAAGCAATTCAAATTAACTATTTGAAACTCAAAAGCAGAGATATGGATCCATAGCACGAAGAGATATTCACATTATAAAATATCATAATCTCACTCAATTCATGAAAACTTTCATTAGTGCTCTTGCAGAGTTGAAAGTTTAATGTTGCAATGTTTTCGGTATCCATTTGTTACCTCTAACCTTACTTCTAAGTAATATTTTGATTGTGCCAAAGAATCTACTCAAATGTTAGGAATTTCAAGCAAATTATAAAGTTTAACCCTATGCATATTTTAGTGTCAATATTAATATTTACAGAAGAACAAGTACTTAACCAGAAATTTGTCCCCCAGTTCTGAAACCGCTATAAGATTGGTCAATTGTTTACGACTTTATGTACGCTCAATTGTACAAGTAGGGTCTTCTGCTTGGTGCGTTATCTCTCACATGAATAAAAAATATCCGCTTACTTTATATTCTCAAATCCACAACAACTTGCTGGCAAGGAAATAATTTGTTTCTTTAGCCATGCTCACGATTAAAAACTTTGCTTTGGCTTTTCTCCTCCTCCTAAAAATCACATTTTCATTCAGCCAAGAAGTGGAATTTACATTCAATGGATTCACCGGCGCAAATTTAACCCTGGACGGTGAAGCTTACATCGAGTCGAATGGCCTTTTGAGGTTAACAAATGACACGGCTGAAGTAAAAGGTCATGCCTTCCACCCCTCTTCAATTCGCTTCGGCAGGACCACCTCTTCTTTCTCAACCAAGTTTATATTTGCAATTATTTCGAAAAACCTTAGCTTCAGTGGCAATGGGATTGCCTTCGTCATCTCCCCCTCGAAGAATCTCTCCGCTGCCTTCCCAGCCCAATTCTTGGGCCTCTTCAATGATCAAAACGATGGCAAGCCCACCAATCATATTTTCGCCGTTGAGCTTGACACTGTATATAGCCCTGAGTACGACGATATAAATGATAACCATGTCGGTATTGATATAAATAGTTTGGTATCAGACCAATCTGCTTCTGCCGGCTATACCGATAATTCAGGAGCTTTTCAAAATTTGAGCCTTATCAGTGGTACAGCGATGGAAGTATGCGTTGAATATTTGAGCGAAGAACCACTAATTATGGTCATGTTATCTACCATTGGAAAGTCCTATCCAAGAAAACCTCTACTTTCTTATAAATTAAATCTCTCAACAGTTTTACAAGAATATATGTACGTTGGTTTTTCTTCTTCCACTGGCTATTATTCTTATCATAGCTCTCATTACATTCTTGGATGGAGCTTCAGTCTAAATGGAACAGTATCATCCATTGACCTTTCAAAGTTACCAAAGCTCCCACGTACAACCCCCAAAGGCCGATCAAAAGTCTTAGACATAGTGATGCCTTTCGCTTCAGTAGCTTTTATTCTTATTTTAGTTGCTTTCCTTTTCCTCTATGTGAAGAGGCGGTTCAAGTACTCAGAACAGCTTGAAGACTGGGAAGTTGAGTTTGGTCCACATCGCTTCTCATACAAAGATTTGTACCGAGCAACCAATGGGTTTAAGGAAACAGAGTTGCTTGGAAGTGGTGGATTTGGGAGGGTGTACAGGGGGGTTTTACCGTGTCCAAATTGGAAGTTGCTGTCAAACGAGTCACACACGAATCCAACCAAGGTATTAAGCAATTTATTGCAGAGGTTGTGAGTATTGGCCGGCTCCGGCATAGAAACCTTGTTCAATTATTGGGTTATTGTCGGAGTAAAGGGGAGCTCCTTTTGGTATATGATTACATGCCAAATGGTAGTCTCGACAAGTATTTGTATGGTCAAGAAAAGCCGACCCTTAATTGGATCCAACGATTCAAAATTATCAAAGGAGTAGCATCAGGTCTTTTATACCTCCATGAAGATTGGGAGCAAGTCGTCATCCACCGAGATGTTAAGGCAAGCAATGTTTTATTAGACTGTGATTTAAATGGTAGATTAGGTGATTTTGGACTTGCAAAACTATACGATCGTGATACCGACCCCCAAACCACCCATGTGGCAGGTACAATGGGTTATATTGCCCCAGAGCTTGTGAGAACTGGCAAGGCAACACCTTTTACTGATGTGTTTGCCTTTGGTGCCTTCCTTCTGGAGGTTGTTTGCAGTAAGAGACCGTTACATTCCGGTGCACAAGGGGAGCGAATGATTCTAGTTGATCGGGTGTTAGAACACTGGAAATTCGGATCGTTAGCCGATATTGTGGATCCAAGATTAGGCGAATGTTACATAGTGGAGGAGGTAGATATGGTGCTAAAACTAGGTTTGCTTTGCTCACATCCACTACCTAGTGCCAGGCCGAGCATGCGACAAGCTGTGCAATATTTGGAAGGCGATGCACCCTTACCAGACTTATCGGCAATATGTATGAACTTCAGCATGCCTGCATTTCTTCCAAATGAAGGATTTGATTCTTATGTTATGCCACACGCCTCTACAATGACATATGCATCTTTCTCTGGTTTATCTGGTGGTAGATGATAGAACGGACTCTTTAAAGAATTTTTATTTATTTTCTAATTTTTATTTGTCTGATAATATTGTGTAATGACCGGTTGGGTTTCATTTCTGGCCTTCCCAAAGTTGTTTGGGACTAAAGGCTTTGTTGTTGTTTTTGTTGATAATATTGTGTAATCAGATGTTATAGTATATAACGTGTGTATACTGAATAAATGATTACTGGAGTTTATAATGACAGCCCTTATTTAAAAAAATACATCATGTTACAAACACAATTGTTTACAGAATGGTGCTGTCTAGTTAATCTATTTTTTAGTTTTACGTTAAGAGACAAACCTAACCAGATTTTGTGGAGATGGACTTCACATGGCAATTTTACTGTTCATTATTTTTATCGTTTGCTTGAGTTTGGTGGAATCCCTAATACAGAATTTCCGAGTATTTGGTGTGCTAACATTTTTCTAAAAATTAATTTGTTTTTATGGCTTGTTAAACAAAATAGGGTTTTAACAAGGGATAATATTTTTAGAAGGTGTTGGTCTGGTGATCGACAATATGTATATTGTTCAGAGATGGAGTCAGTTGATCATTTATTTGTGGCTTATCATTTTGCTAAGTCTATATGGTCTTGGATTACTACTTATAATAGGTTTGTATTTGAGTGCAATATTGTTGTTGACTTATGGGAATTAGATTATTGCATCCCTCTAAAAGATGCTAATTTAGTTGAAATAATTTGTGGTGCTGTTTTATGGAATTTATTGCTTGATAGAAATAAAATATTGTTTAAAGCTGGACAGATTCAAGGTGTACAGGTTTTAGGGGCCAAGATTAATGTTGTAGGCCAGAAATGAAAAGTTAACAACAATTGGGACAAGAACATATTCTAATTAGCAATATTTTTTATTAGTTTTTACATATTAGTTTGTACAGTTGCAACTACAATTGGGACTAGAACATATTCTAATTAGAAATATTTTTTTTATGCAAGTTTTTATGTTATTTGTTTCGAGGGGAGCTCGACGGTGGTTGGATCTAGCCGGTCTGCCATGGTGACTCCTCTCTTAGCTTATACTAAAATAGTGGGCTCACATCTTGCAATTTACTTTTGGTTTTTATGATAAAACTTATATATTAGCTTATCTTCAATCCATTATTAAGCACGTTGATGTCCTAATCCGCCAACGGCTACGATTGAAAGATGAATTTTCGGATTAAATATCAGTCCTCTAATCAAATAATCTGTCATCTTTTGATTAAACGCATCTGTTTTACGTGTAGAAGTCTAAAATTAGTTAAAAACATACTCGCCACATGAACGGTCACACAATATGTTACAACTAAAATTAAATACATTGCCTTTTTCGCTAAAAGTTCTTTTTTTTTTCTCGAGAGAGACTGCTTTGTCTGCTCCCTTTCTTCTTGTTGAAAATAATCCAAGTCAGAAATGAATACGGACCGTATCCCAATACGGACCGTATCAGCAGGGTGAAGATGCAGTTTTATATTTCGGTTTTTTACAGCAGTTTATTTTCTGTTTAGAGTTAATTGTAAACTTGGACAGCAAGTTATCTATTTAGACATGTGCAGAAAAGTAGTGGGTAGTTATTAATTAATATGTCATGTAGTAGGTTGGTTATAGGTTAGTTATAGAAAAGTTAGTGGAGTTAGTGGGGTGCGAAATGATGGATATGCACCACTATAAATAGTAGATCTGTTTATGTTAATTAATCAATGAAAAAATGGAGTTGTGAGAAAGTTTCGGCTGCTGCCCTGTTTTTTGTTTTTTTCCTCTTTTCCGAAAAACTCCCAACAAAATTGGTATCAGAGCAAGGTGAGAGATCAAGGCAGATCCGACCAAGCCAAAGGTGAGAGGGTGAGAGATCAAGGCAGATCCGAGCAAGCCAAAGGTGAGAGGGTGAGAGATCAAGGCAGATCCGACCAAGCCAAAGGTGAGAGGGTGAGAGATCAAGGCAGATCCGACCAAGCCAAAGGTGAGAGGGTGAGAGATCAAGGCAGATCCGACTAAGCCAAAGGTGAGAGATCAAGGCAGATCCGACCATGGCGACGCAGGCAACAACACCACCATTAGCATGTCAAATCAGATGGTACCTTTGTTCAAGGGTGAGAATTACGAATTCTGGAGCATCAAGGTACGAACTATGCTGAAATCTCATGGCTTGTGGGAACTAGTAGACAAGGGAATACCGAATCCTGATCCGACACCAATCGACACAGCCAAGCGAGATGCAAAGGCGCTCTTCTTCATTCAGCAAGCGGTACATGAGTCGGTGTTTGCAAAGATTGCAGCAGCAGAAACAGCAAATCAGGCATGGACAACTCTGAAAACCGCATTTCAGGGAAGTTCCAAGGTGGTAGAAATCAAGTTGCAGGGCTTGAGACGGGAGTTTGAGACATTGAACATGAAACAAGGCGAGTCAGTTCAATCCTTCATCACGCAAGTTACAACAATAGTCAACCAAATCAGAAGTTGTGGAGAAGATCTTCCAGAAAAGACGGTGGTGATGAAGGTGTTGCGCAGCCTGACAACCAAATTTGATCATGTGGTCGCGGCGATCGAAGAATCCAAAGATCTGTCCACCTACACGTTTGATGAGTTGATGGGATCACTGCAGGTCCATGAAGTTCGTCTCAACAGATCAGAAGTGAAGGATGACACCAAAGCTTTCTATTCCAATGGCAATTCCTCAAGAAGCCAACAGCAAGGCAGAGGTAGAGGCCAAGGTTACAGCAGAGGTCGAGGCAGTCAAGCCGGCAGAGGCAGAGGCAAGCCGAGTTACAATCAACCGCATTCTAATCAACCGAAGAAAGATGTAGAATGCTACTACTATCACAAGAAAGGGCATATGCAAGCCGATTGCTACAAGAAACAGAGAGAAGAAGGTCAAGATGTGGAGTGCTATTACTGCCACAAGCCCGGTCATGTGCAGGCCGACTGCTACAAGAAGAAAAGAAAAGAAGGACAGGCAAGTTTTGTTGAAGAGAAGAACAATCAGGCACAGTTGTTCATGCCCAAAACCTATGAAGAATCAGATGCAAGTCAAATCTGGTTTTTGGACAGCGGGTGCTCAAACCATATGACAGGTTTCAAACATCTATTTGATGAATTAGATGAGTCATACAAGAAGGCAGTAAAGCTTGGTGACGATAAAGAGATTCATGTTGAAGGAAAAGGAAGAGTAGCCGTGCAGACCAGCAGTCACAATACACGGATGCTACATGATGTGTACTATATTCCTCAACTGTCCCAAAACCTACTCAGCATCGGTCAGATGATGGACAGCGGATGTACCATCAAGTTTGAAGGCGACAATTGCAGAATTGTAGATGCAGCCACGGATCAGACGATGGCAACAATCAAGAAGACACAAAACAACTTGTTCCCTCTGGAGATAGCCAAGGTGAAAGACAAGGCACTTGCAGCCAAGGAGATTAGTTCCAGCGAGTTATGGCATTTGAGGTATGGTCATCTAAACATGAATGGTTTGAGATTGTTGAATCAAAAGAAAATGGTGAATGGGTTACCCGAAATTGGTGAAATCGGGTTATGTGAAGGATGTGTGTTTGGCAAGCAATCGAAGCTGCCATTTCCAAAAGATCAGTCGATGCGTGCAACCAAGGTACTCGAGTTAGTGCATACTAATTTGTGCGGACCCATGGAGGTTGAATCAATGGGAGGAAGCAAGTATTTTATGCTGTTTATTGATGATTACAGCAGGATGACTTGGGTATATTTTCTTAGCTATAAAAGTGAAGCGTTTGGGCTGTTGAAAAGGTTCAAAGCCATGGCAAAGACGCAAACAGGGGCTAGGCTGAAAGCTCTAAGATCAGACCGTGGTAGTGAGTTTCAATCAAAAGAATTCAAGCAGTTTTGTGAGAAAGAAGGGGTGCTACAGCAGCTGACCACTCCATACACACCTGAGCAAAACGGTGTAGCTGAACGCAAGAACCGCACAATAGTAGAACTAGCAAGAAGTATGCTGAAATCTAAAGGTATGCCGAATAGTTTTTGGGCTGAAGCAGTAGCAACAGCGGTATATGTTCTAAATCTATCACCAACCAAGGCAGTGATGAACAAAACACCATTTGAAGCGTGGTTTGAAAGGAAGCCCAGTGTGGGGCATTTGCGTGTTTTTGGGTGCATTGCTTACACTCTCATAAGCACACAAAACCGAAAGAAACTGGACTCAAAATCTGAAAAGTGTGTGTTCATTGGGTATTGCATACAATCTAAAGGTTATAGGTTGTTTAATCCGGTGACAAAGAAGATTATAGTCAGTAGAAATATCATGTTTGATGAGAATGCTAGTTGGAGTTGGTCTATGGAGGAAGACAACACACCAATAGCAGAAATAGAAGATGAAGAAGAAGAAGGCAGCAGTGAGCAGCTGCAAAGCAGTCCAAGCTCGAGTAGCACATCACATCGGATGGTTGATCCGGATACACAAGGAAGAAAGGTACGATCCTTACAAGAATTGTATGAAGCAACTCAGGTTATGTATGTAGCAGATCCATTGTCCTATGAAGAAGCCGTAGAAAGAAAGGAATGGATGCAAGCAATGAAAGAAGAAATGAGTTCAATCGAGCAAAACCAAACCTGGAAGTTGGTGGAATTACCAAAAGATCGCAATGCAATTGGAGTTAAATGGGTTTACAAGACTAAATTTGGTCCAGATGGCAGTGTATTAAAATACAAAGCGAGGTTAGTGGCAAAAGGATATGCACAAAAGCAAGGCATAGACTATGAAGAGACGTTCTCTCCGGTGGCTAGATTTGAAACGGTTCGGTTGTTGATTGCAATGGCTGCCCAATTGAGACAACCTATCTATCAATTTGATGTGAAGTCAGCATTCCTCAATGGTGAACTAAAAGAAGAGGTTTATGTTGAGCAACCAGAAGGGTTTGTAGTGAAGGGCAAAGAACATTGGGTGTACCGTTTGTTCAAAGCATTATACGGTTTGAAGCAGGCTCCCCGTGCATGGTACAGCAAGATTGATGCACATTTTCAGAAATTGGGATTTGAGAGAAGCAAGAATGAGCCTAATCTCTATGTCAAACGCAAAGAAAAAGGAGGTTTAATAGCGGTATGTCTCTATGTTGATGATATGATTTATTTTGGCACAGATGACGCAATGGTGAAGGAGTTTAAAGAGCAAATGATGCGTGTGTTTGAGATGACCGATCTAGGAGAAATGCATTACTTTCTAGGTCTGGAGGTTGAACAAGAGAAGGGAAGAATCTTTGTGTCCCAACGCAAGTATGCAAGAGACTTGGTAGAAAAGTTCGGATTAAAGATTGCAATCCCGTACTAATTCCAATGAATACAAACGAGAAGTTGACAGCTATTGATGGAACCGGAGCTGCAGATGCAACTCGGTTTAGGAGTTTGGTGGGAGGTCTGTTGTACTTGACGCACACAAGACCAGACATCACACATGCAGTTGGAATGGTTGCGAGATACATGCAGAATCCAACTAAACAACACATGGGAGCAGCAAAGCGAATTCTTAGGTACATTGCAGGTACAACAAGCTATGGTCTGTGGTACAAGGGTGTTGATGAACCGTGTTTGACAGGCTACAGCGATAGTGATTGGGCAGGCAGCATAGATGATCGAAAAAGCACAACAGGTCAGGTGTTCTTCTTTGGCAACAGCGTGATAAGTTGGAATTCGAAGAAACAGTCAACAGTTGCACTATCAACCGCAGAAGCTGAGTACAATGCAGTAACATCAGTAGCATGCCAGGGTGTATGGTTAAGGCGCTTATTGGAAGAGTTAGATTGTGAGCAGAAAGGTGCAACAATACTCTATTGTGATAATCAGTCAACAATTGCAATTAGTAACAACCCGGTGCATCACAACAGAACAAAGCACATAGACACTCGGCTCCATTTCATACGAGATCTGATTGAGCAAAAGATGATAGAGTTGCAGTATGTGAACACGAACCAGCAAGTTGCAGATGTGCTGACCAAATCACTCCCACGAGAGAAGTTTAACTGGTGTCGAGACATGATGAATGTGCTGGACTTTGGATTAAGGGGGGGTGTTGAAAATAATCCAAGTCAGAAATGAATACGGACCGTATCCCAATACGGACCGTATCAGCAGGGTGAAGATGCAGTTTTATATTTCGGTTTTTTACAGCAGTTTATTTTCTGTTTAGAGTTAATTGTAAACTTGGACAGCAAGTTATCTATTTAGACATGTGCAGAAAAGTAGTGGGTAGTTATTAATTAATATGTCATGTAGTGGGTTGGTTATAGGTTAGTTATAGAAAAGTTAGTGGAGTTAGTGGGGTGCGAAATGATGGATATGCACCACTATAAATAGTAGATCTGTTTATGTTAATTAATCAATGAAAAAATGGAGTTGTGAGAAAGTTTCGGCTGCTGCCCTGTTTTTTGTTTTTTTCCTCTTTTCCGAAAAACTCCCAACACTTCTCCCACCGCTGCAAAACCTAACACTCTGATCAGAACATGAAAAAACACGAAGGAAATAGAATCAGAAATGGAATTCACGGCAACAAGTTGATCGGAAGCGGAGAAGCGATAAGAATCGATTTCACTTGATGGGATTTCAACGGGGCAAAATCGATTTCACTTGATGGGATTTGGAGAATATCACAGATAAAACTCTGAGACGGTGAAGCCCTTTTGGCGCGGTGCTTTTCGTTCCTCTCAACGATCAACGACCTCCATCGTAGCCAAGTAAATTCTCTTCTAGGTTATATTATTTTCGTTTCAGATTGCATTTTATGTGATTGGACATAAGAAAAGTGAGATTTGGTTGAGTGTTTCACTTAAATTAGTCTGTATGGGATGCTGCCTCATATGCATCTCAACTTAAAATTGTAAAATTTGAAGACCACTATTTTCAATTGATATATTGTAAAGATAGTTGAGAGTTTCAACAATTTTACTGAAAGTTAAGTCACAAGTATTTTTCAGATTATGTGTGTTATAAAATCATTTTGTGCAGTAGATATCATATTTTTCTTAAAGATTGCGAGCTTGTTTTTGTCTTTGAATTTGCATTCCAAAAATTAAGTTCGAGTCTTCTTATGCTTTTTCTGTAGCTACATATCAGTTGTTGTTCTTATATAGTAAAGGTCTGTATAAATTTTTTGTGTCTTTTTTTTATTTTGTGTAATTAGTGAAACACCTTCCTAATTGGTTGAATTTGGGAGTAGAACATCCAAACTTGAAATATCTCCACATAAGTAATTGTACTTGCTTTGAATAATAGGTGCATAAGTAATTGTGCTTGCTTTGAATAACAGGTGCATATGCAGTTGTGAGTTGTGTCAAAAAATATAATGTAAATATTAGGGTCTATTTGCATTTTTGCATTTTCCTATTATCCTGTCAGATTCACTTACACTAAAATATGTTATATAAAATTGAGAAGATAATTTGAATACTATAATTCATTCATTGTATTTCGTACTGATCAATACTATTATACAGAAGCTGCTTATATAAAGAGCAAAGATTATTTCTAACTATACTCTGACTGTATATGGTTAGCCAGCTGTAACTCTTATTCTGGTTCTGACAAATTGATTTACTGGTATCCTATTTTGTGATGTGCCTCTTATTTGTGTTGCTTTGTTCTCCAGTGATGTGGACGGAGAAAGAAATCTCAGACAATAGTACTTTCTTTTTATGATTTAGTAACAGTTAAAAAATAGTACTTTCTTTTTCTTAATTAGATGGATGAGCAAAGAAACGACAGATGAAGATTGCTTTATCTGTTGGTAGTCGAATACAATTGTCTTCGTGCCTACAAATTAATGATTCAATGGTTGAGGGAGAAATTTGTATAACTAAATGAGTTAATCTTATTTTTTTTTCTCATGTGCAGTACTGTTGGTGATGTTTAATAAAGCTGCATTATCATCATATAATTTCTCAAGTGCTGATGTTATTACTCTCCTTCAGGTACTGCTACTATTCTCCTCTAAATATTTCTCAATTTTGTAAATTTTTGTGAGAAGTTTATAAACGTTACCAAATGTACTGGGTCAACTTGGTACTGGTATTGGTAAATTGTGTTGTTGATTTGAACAAATCATTAATTGTGATAAGGAAATAAGAAAGAGAATGTTTATTTTGCAAAATTACTAAGAATTGGTAAATATAGCTTGTGCGGCTTTAATGCAAAGAGTTCATGTTCGTTACCAGTTGTATATCTCAATGTCATACTAAATTGAAATTCATTAATCATGCTTAGTGTGTTTGTTTCAGTTTTATGAGTTGCATATTGGTACATTATTCAGAGGCGAAGGACATCCATAATGATTATTTACTGACATTCTGATGGACTAACTTATCTAGATAGTTCGGAGCTTATTCGACTTACTTGCAAGTGTTTTTCCTGCAAGCATGGGAAAGACGAAGGAAGGCAAATACAGGAGTTGGACAGTCCTGAATGAGGCATTCTTCCTCCCACCACTATACAATAGAACTTTAATTCATTTGATGTTTTTTGGTTGTGTTATGCATCAATCTCTTGCGCTTCTGAAAAGAACAAGAGAGCCAGTGCCTTACATGTAGAGCCCAAGACGAGGAATGCATGTGCTGAGTCACACGACCTGCCTGTTCAACCTTGTTGAATGCATGGGGTGAGCAATACAGGGAGAGCGCAAAATGTTTTTCTTATATGGTACTGCTATGTGCAACGCTTTGGTGACATTTGAGATGAAAAATTATATAAACTTCTTTTTATTGATATGAGGGTAAAATAGTCATATCAATATCAATTAAAAAGATAAGGTGATATGTGTGGTGAATACATCTCTAACTAAGTTTTAATGTAGTTATTATTCGATCATTGGTACTTAAAAAATAATCATCACATCATCAAATTATTATCTAATTATCATCAAATCACAGTTCAAGGTAATTAAAAATACAAAATCATATAAATTATCTATTAGAATGTTTCTCAATTTTTGAAAAATATTATTTTTGTTGGTTTTTTTTTTATGAAAATATGTCATTTTGTATGAGAATTGTTTTTCTCCTCTTATAGTATGTCCCCGTTGCAACGCACGGGCATGATACTAGTACTAAAATACATATTTAAATAAGAAGAGAGATTATTGGACAATTAATGGTTATTTGACAATCTTAAAAATGAACTTAAAAAAAATTGAAAATCAGAAAACAAATTTAAAGATATGGACATACATGTACCATAACTATTAAAGTTCATGTGATTTTAATATTATTTTATAATGCAGGCATCAAAGTTCATGCAGCTTGAGATTTGTTGGTTATGAATGAAGATGGAGAAAATAGTGTTCTTAAGTCTTTGAAATGCTAAATGATGTAGCATGCATGTGCAGTTCGTCTCAATCTTTGAAAGGCTAATTTGTTTGGGCCCATCTTTCTGGCCCAATTGATTTTTTCCTTTTCTTCAGCCCGGTTTGGTCTTATCTGCCAACAACACTACATATAAAACTATTAAATTTAAGGAACCCATAACCCGTTCGACCACTGACAACTGATCCTTGTTGAAACCAAAACTACCATCACTCCCATCTTCAGTTTAAATATGTTAGATAATATGCTTAAAACTAATTAAATGTTGATAAGAAATGTTATTGGACGAAATTGCCCCTTGTGTCTTCTTCTCTTTAATCCCTTTCTTTCTCCTTATATAAATGAAATCTGTCTGGTACATTGACATATTAGCACACTATTACATAATATTTTACTTTAAAGTATATCAAAAATAAGTTATAAATATAAAAATAATTGAAAATGAATGGGGTCAATTCATTGAAGGTAGATTCGCCTCTGGGTGGGTGGGGGTAACATTAACGGAGGCAGCCTTTCAAATAATAAGGGTCAAATGTATGTCCAAAGTGAATCATATATTTTTTTCACAAAAAATATGGGATTAATTATATACCCCCATTTTCCCTTACTCAATAAAACCCATAAATTGATAAAGTTGCTTTTATTAGATAAGCAAGATGAAAAAGGGCAATTTCGTCAAAAAAATGTTGACAATGAAGTTCTCATATTAATCTACTTGGTCTTAATCATGTTAACAATTAAATGGATAAGCATCTATATTTGAACTTTCAATGAAGTTCCTTGCAATTAAGCTTTTATCATGACTTCGTATCGTATCAGTAGATAAGTTTGGTCTATACCGTATTATCGTTTCGATTTTTGTTTTTATTGTCCTTGGACCCCAAAACACTAGCAGCAGTTTTGTTTGATTCGTTATCTCAATTAATATTAAAGGAACCAAGTGCAAACAAAACTTCCATAATTTTATTCTGGGTTGAGGCAAGCGTCCATTGGTTGTTGGGAATTCGTAACCTCCGTATTACTACAGAGGCACTGTTATGCAAAGTGAGATGATCTGAACCGTTTTTATTTTAACTTTGCATGAATCTCAAAGCACAAATAATATTGGCTCCCTGCGTTATCCGACTAGGCAACGTTTTTGAATTAACCCGAAGCCGTAAAGTTGTGTGCCTCACGGTAAAGTACTACAAAAGATACGCGTCCAATTGTTGGGCCAATTCCCGTGGTTTTTTCACAAATCTATGTGCTTTTCCTATGTGGGTTTGGTTCACCACTATACAAGTTACTAGTTGGTCCTACTTACAGTGACACAGTGAGATGCATCAACAAAAAAAAACTATTTTTTTATTTGTTGCATTTTTTTTTTATCAAAATGAGGTAAATTAAGGCCTTTGGTACCTATTTAGTACCATTGAAAACACAGTTTTACAAATCGTCATCAAACCTTTGGTATCTATTTGTTGAACTCGAAAAATTTGAGAAAATATAATCTGGGAATAAACAAAATTATTTCCTAAAACTTGGTGAAAAAAACACCGCAAAAGAATTAATTTCTTGAAAAAGTCGCCAAAAAGAACTAATTCTTGAAAAATACACAAATAAAATATAATTACCATTAAAATTAAGTTTATCAAAATGAGAAAGATTAGTAAAGTGACCTAATTGGGTGCATGCATAAATGTGGAATTTATCATATCCTATCCATGATGTTATCAACTTCATCCTGCAAATTTTTTTCTTTTTGTCATATTTTAAGAATAATAGTGTGTATCAGAAGGTCTATGTTGCTACAGTGGAGATGGAGATGGAGATGGAGCCCATCGCAACTAATTAAATAATAGTTTACACAAATTAATCTTGATTCTTATTTTCTTTAAATTCTTGTTTCTTTATTGATTTTTTTTAACTGTATGTTGAATTCGTTGAATTAATTTCTTTTATATATCTTGTTTGTTTAATTTCTTATTATACGTTTCTTAATTTCTTTTTTTACTACTTGCAAGAAGAAAATAAAATTATATTAGTTTGATTTTTAATTCTTATAACTAGTAACAATTATATAATATTTTAGAGTTCCATATAACTTTATACCGTTTTTGAGTTAGTGTTCAAAAATATAAATAATTAATTTATAAAATTAATTAGTTTTTATTGATTTTCTCTAATATCTTATGAAATTACTTAATTTTTATTTTGTAGTGCATTCTTATTTTTTTTATTACTTCTTATTTTCAGTAAAAAGCTAAATATATAGTTCCAAACTAAATATATATACTATACATATCATCCAATTTGTGTGATTTAAACTAACTATACTCACAATTAATAAATGAGTTATTCTTGTTGGCAGTATATTTGGATGTTTATTTTGCATGAATTAGCTTCATGAGATAGTGTGTGTATGAAATGAAATTTGTTTGTGTTGACTTGTTATTTTCAGTGCTTTTTGTTAACGTGTATGTTTCATCTAAAACGCACCTCACCAATTTTGCAAGCTTAACAATTCTCTTATACATAGAGGATCTACATAATTCTTTTTTGAAGGTTAGCGACAAAGTGTCGCCAACAATATATTGAATCAGAAAAAGTCATGAATATTTACAAAAATCTAGATTGCTTGTAAGGATCTACATAATTCTTGCGCCTTAATAATTTTTTGGGCTGCCCCAATTTTGTAAGTTTGCTCGATATACAGAGAATGTATATATAGTATCCAACCCACAAAAATCTACTGAAAACTTGTATATATTCCTACACATTAATATTCCTAGGGAGAGATGGCGGGGCATTTATAAATCATACAATATAATTTTAACAAAGTTGTTTAATTATATTTAATGAATTCGGTTGAATACAAACTATGGTTGTGGTATCCTTCCACTAGTTGTAATGACCAAGTTAAAAGAATAAGCACCAAGCAGAAGCGTCTACTTATTGTACAATTCAACGTACATAAAGTCGTAAACAATTGACCAATATTAGAGCGATATAAATTGCTGGTTAAGTACTTGCTCTTGTGTAAATATTAATATTGGCACTAAAATATGCATATGACTAAGCTTTAAATTTGCTTGAAATTCGTAACATTGAGTATGTTCTTTGGCTCAATTAAAATTTTGACTTAGAGGTAAGGTTAGAGATAATTAATGGACTACGAAAAGTTCGCAACATTAAACTTCAACTCTGCAAGAGAACTAATGAAATTTGTCCATGAATTAATGGTCAATTATTGAGTGAGATTATGATACTTTATATGTGCAGATCGGTTCGTGTTATGGACCTATATCTCTGCTGGTAAGATTCAAACAGTTAATCTGAATTGCTTAATATGATTTCCATATATATAAAATTTACTTGAAGACCATATTTTACATTTTTTTAGAATTTTTTTATTATTTTTTAGATAGGTAGAAAATTATTACTTTTGCATCGTTCATAAACTTTGGATCAGGTAATTTTTGCCTATCTAAAAGAAATAGTAAAATGATGTCAGAAAATATAAAATTAAAGAAATTGTATGCACTATTTGGAATTTGAAAACATAGTAATATTGTAGCCTCACTCACCAATTATAAATTAAAGAAATTTCCAAATACTAATTGTTTGAAGTTGAAAAATTCAAGATAATTATATATTAAAGTATTTCAAAAGTCAAAAAAGCAGATAGAAATTTCCAAATGCTAATTTTTTGCTAAGGTGGCTTTCTAATCATTAATTTGACCGTAAGACTATGGAAAGACATTTTATATATCAATATATTTATTAGTGGAAAATTTCCACCAACTTGAACGCTCTAACCTCCTCCACTTGAGCAAGTTGTTTTGAAGAAAATTATTTTTTTAATAGTTAAGTTGTTTTTTCACAATTATACATTTTATATTTCTGAATATTTGTCTGATGATTGTATGAATATCATTCTTGACAGCTTGACTTTATACTAAATTAATTTGAAATTTATAAATTTTACATATAAATGTATCACTAAAAAAATAAATTGGTTTCAATGAGTTGAATTCATAGTTCAATATCTGTTTGTCAAATATCTTCGTATCTGATCCTATTATCCTATCATCGATCTCTATCTATATAAAATCACTCTAATACCGGGTAAATATATAACATAGACAGAGACTTACGTTCCATATAATTATAAAATCACTCTAATGCTTGTTCTGAGAAGGGTCTTCTGGTCATATAATTAATACCTGTTTGTTCTCACATGAATAAATAATATCCGGTCACTTTATATATATTCTCAAATCCAAAACAACTTGCTGGCAAAGACATAACTTGTTTCTTTAGCTATGCTCATGATTAAAAACTTCGCTTTCGCTTTTCTCCTCCTCTTAAAAATCACATTCTCAATCAGCCAAGAAGTGGAATTTACATTCAATGGATTCTCTGGCACAAATTTAACCCTGGACGGTGAAGCTTACATCGAGTCGAATGGCCTTTTGAGGTTAACAAACGACACGGCCAATGTATATGGTCATGCCTTCTACCCCTCTTCAATTCGCTTCGGCAGAACCACCTCTTCCTTCTCAACCACATTTGTATTTGCAATTATTTCGAAGGAGCTTGGCCTCAGCAGCGATGGGATGGCCTTCTTCATCTCCCCCTCGAAGAATCTCTCCGCCGCCTTGCAAGGACAATACTTGGGCCTCCTCAATGATCAAAACAATGGCAATCCCACTAATCATATTTTTGCCGTTGAATTTGACACTGTATATAACCCTGAATTCAACGATACAAATAATAACCATGTTGGCATTGATATAAATAGTTTGAAGTCAAGCCAATCTGCTTCTGCCGGCTATTATACCGACGGTTCAGGTGCTTTTCAAAACTTGAGCCTTATCAGTGGTAAAGCGATGCAAGTATGGGTTGAATACGAGAGCCAAGAGACAAAAATTACTGTTGCCTTATCTCCCATTGGAAAGTCTAAGCCAAGAAAACCTGTGCTCTCTTATAAATTCAATCTCTCAACAGTTTTGAACGATTCTATGTATGTTGGTTTTTCTTCTTCCACTGGCCCTATGTATAGCTCTCATTACATACTTGGATGGAGCTTCAAACTAAATGGACCAGCACCATCCATTGACCTATCAAAGTTACCAAAGCTCCCACGTACAACCCCCAAAGGCCGATCAAAAGTCTTAGACATAGTGACGTCTTTCGCTTCGGCGGCCTTTATTCTTATTTTAGTTGCTTTCCTTTTCTTCTATGTGAAGAGGAGGTCCAAGTACACAGAAGTGCTTGAAGATTGGGAAGTTGAGTATGGTCCACATCGCTTCTCATACAAAGACTTGTACCGAGCAACCAATGGATTTAAGGAAAAAGAGTTGCTTGGAAGTGGTGGATTTGGGAGGGTTTACAGGGGGGTTTTACCTGTGTCCAGATTGCAAGTAGCAGTCAAGCGAGTCACACAGGAATCCAACCAAGGTATCAAGCAATTTATTGCAGAGGTTGTGAGTATTGGCCGGCTCCGGCATAGAAACCTTGTTCAATTATTGGGTTATTGCCGGAAGAAAGGGGAGCTCCTTTTGGTATATGATTACATGCCAAATGGGAGTCTTGACAAGTATTTGTATGGTCAAGAAAATCTGACCCTTAATTGGATCCAACGATTCAAAATTATCAAAGGAGTAGCATCAGGTCTTTTATACCTCCACGAGGATTGGGAGCAAGTCGTCATCCACCGAGACGTTAAGGCTAGCAATGTTTTATTGGACTGTGATTTAAATGGTAGATTAGGTGACTTTGGCCTTGCAAAACTAAACAATCGTGATACCGACCCTCAAACAACTCATGTGGCAGGTACAATAGGTTATATTGCCCCAGAGCTTGTGAGAACTGGCAAGGCAACACCTCTTACTGATGTATTTGCCTTTGGTGCGTTCCTGCTAGAGGTTGTTTGCAGTAAGAGACCGTTACATTCCGGTGCACAAGGGGAGCAAATGATTCTAGTTGATTGGGTGTTAGAACACTGGAAATTCGGATCGTTTGCCGATATTGTGGATCCGAGATTAGGCGAATGTTATACAGCAGAGGAGGTAGATATGGTGCTAAAACTAGGTTTGCTTTGCTCACATCCACTGCCTAGTGCCAGGCCGAGCATGAGACAAGTTGTGCAATATTTGGAGGGTGATGTACCCCTACGAGACTTATCGGCAATAGATATGAGCTTTAGCATGCTTATAATGCTTCAGAATGAAGGATTCGATTCTTATGTTATGTCACATCCCTCTACCATGTCAACGACACCAAAGAATGTTATGTCACATTCCTCTACAATGACATCTTTCTCTGGTTTATCTGGTGGTAGATGATAGAACAGAATCTTTGTTTTCTAATTTTTATTTAACTGATAATATTGTATAATCAGATGTTATTGTTGGAAATTGTAAACTTAATTATTAGTCAATTGAAATACTTAATGTTGGAATTCCCTAGAAGTCTTGTTGTAGTCTTTTAGGACGTCTTGGAAGATGAAAAAACGTATCTCAGAAATAGAGGAGATTTATGAGAGGATTTAATGTTATTTCATGATAATATAATGTGTAGAAAGTTCCTATGAGTCTATATAATATGAAAAAAGTTTTTCAATTTAAGAGAGTAAGAGAATATTGATAATAGAAGTTAAATTTCCGTCATAGAGTGTTCTCTTTTCAATATTAAATATATTAAGTTCATATCAAATACTAACTAATTGGTATCAGAGCCATGGCCAGCTCCACAGGAATTCGTTGGGACAAGTTTTGTTGACGCGGCTTACAAAGAACAACTACGATAATTGGAGTATACAAATGAAGGCCTTGCTCGGTGCACAAGATGCCTGGGAAGTAGTTGAAGTCGGCTATGAAGAGCCGGCGGCAACGGCCAATCATACGGCAAATCAACTGAAGGCGCTCAAATCATATGGCCAATCATACGGTAAATCAACTCTCAAATTTACTCATTTTAATGTTTTTCTATTAAAATATATTTAAAATTCAAAATTTATGAAGTACCCACTTTATCCTTTATTCAAAAATAAAAAATAGTATGATGTTTCTGAAAAAATCTGAGTCTTCTAAATAGTCAGTTTTCGAGGGCAAATGAGTCATTTCTCTACTTGTGACGCTTACACAATAATATATCTAAATAGCCACGTGTAATTGTTAGAAGTAGATAAATGACCAATTTTCTCTCAAAAACATATTACATTTTTTTTATTTTAGTTTCGAAGGGTAAATATGATATTATGAATTTTAGAGAGCAAAAAACGTAATTTCTAAGGTTTTGAGGGGTATACATGAAATTCCCCTAATATTTTTATCGGGGAGATAAGAAAGAAGGAGAAGGCGTGATGAATAAGATTTCCGCTCTTCTTCTTTATATATATATATATATAAAAAGAAAGAATCAAGTTGGTAGGACATGTTGACCTTTGTTAAATTGCCGGATTAGGAAAAAACAACGAAGTCGGTAGCTTGATTGGTAATAATAATTAGATAGAATAACTCTGCCTGTGGGCTCCAAAGTAGGTGTTGAAGAAGAGATTCAAGAAGTACATCACCTTAACCATAAAATAATTATCCAAAGTAGGTGGGTAGTTGATTCCCTTCTCCTACCGGATAGTCCCACATGGACAGCTTACATATCATCATCTACTGTCGATTCCCTTCTCCTACCGGATAATCCCACATGGACAGCTTACATATCATCATCTACTGCTAATCCTGTTAACGCATTTTTTTTCCAAAATTTTTATTAATAAAAAAAAGAGTGAGTCTATGTTACTATGCATAGCACAGATTAGTCCGTACTACGGAGTCATATTTTTATTTTGAAAATCCTAATGGTCGATCGGAACCGTTCAACGTGATCTCCACATGAATATGTACTTACATGCTAAATTTTATATTTTTTCAAATTTTTTTTTACTATATTTTAGGATAGGTAGAAAATCACTTGATCTGAAAATTCTGGACCATCCAAAAACAGTGATTTTCTACCTATATAAAAAAATAGTAAAAAAATTCTAAAAAATAAAAAATTTAGCCCACAAGTATATTCTCACATGGAAATCATGTTGAACGGTTCGGATCGACCGTTATGATTTTGAAAATAAAAATATATATTAATCCGTAGTACGGACCAATCCGTGCTATGCATAGTACCATAGATTCACTCTAAAAAAATAAATACTAAATTTCAAAATCTACACCCTTTTTTCAAATATTTCAGAATCTGCCCAATCCGGTAAATTATTTGCCGGAAATAGGCCCTCGATCCGCAAAACTATTTTCCAGATTTAGGAATTGTCTTTTGGGAAAATAATTCTGCGAATCCAGCATTTTTCTGTGGAATTTTTTTTATAGATGTTTTAATTTTTTGATTAGTTATGTGAAATGTAATTTGGTAATTGTTTGAATATACGAATTTTTTTCAAAAATGAGCATAGATTTTGAAATTTAGTAATTTTTTTGGATATTAATAAAAATTTCGGATTCTTTTTTAATTCTCAGGCAAACCTACCGCATTTCTATTTCTCAGGAAAAAAAACAAAATAAACAAAGAATCAGTCAACTGGATCAGATCAGATACATGTTCTTTCACCTACCCACATTACAATCTCATCTCCTACCATTTTCAATCAGATACATGTTCTTTTACTGAATTCGAATCAGACGGTCCGGATCTAAACTTAAAAATTGGGTTACTTTAGAGGATCCGAACCCGCACATGTTTTCAATGGGCCTGTTGTATGTTCTTGTAAAATCCACCGTCCCATAGGATTTGGGCGATTTTTTTTTATAAATCATCATAAAAAAAATAAAAATCTGAAAGGAGGTTGATTGCTTACTTTTTTTTACAAAAATTATCAATACTGGAAAACATTTCGGTATCCACTTTTGAATTTCGAATTTGAACTTCTGTATGCACTTTTTGATTTCCGAAATTTATTTTCAGTCCTCACACTCTCTCTCCTCCCACCAAATATAAAATGAATTTAAAATTTATTTTCGGTCCCCACACTCTCTCTCCTCCCCCGAATTTAAACATTAATTGGAAACTTTGATTTAAATTTTCAATTGAATTTTTTTTTATTACAGTGCAATCATTTTAAACAAATATTTAATCATTTGCGTTAGAAAAAAAATGGTTAAAATCTATATTTCAAATTCAAATCTTATTATTTGCAAAGATTTATTGGTGTGTACAATTAGGAAAGATAAATAAAAGATGATAGCATGTAACAAGTAAGGACGACAAAAAGTCACGTAGACCGATATAATCACGGTAAGAAACAGCTCTGTCACAACATGCACCGTTCATTCATGTGTCATCGTGAATAAGTTGCATGCTATGACATGTGTGATTCTGACACAAGGCGGTTCCGAAATTGTCTTGCCCGATAAGCTCAAGTACTCAATTTCATAGTAATAGAGAAGAGTAAAAGTAACACAAAGAACTCAAATACACAAAAACAACTTTTCTATTCAATAATCAACTAGTCTCTTACAGGAGTATTGATATATATTTAAAGGAAAACAAAGTTAAAAGCTAACATAGGAATTGTAAACTAATAAATACTATAAATGCTAATTTTCGTAAACCAACAAAAGTTGAATTTGCCATGTGTTCAAACTAATTGAAATTGACTAAGACTCTTGGAGACCATGTCATTTTAATTATTTAGGAGACCAAGCCATTTAGAAGACCACCCATGTAGCCAACGAGATTCATTGAATGTATGGTTCAGATTTCAAGTTGCACAAATAAATTCTTGATCGGCTTGGATTTGGTGTGACATTCGTCCGTATCCGAGTCCGAATCGGTTATCACCTCGGAACGCAATACCATCCCGGGACTCACTGCGTCAGTTTCGTACACCGTCCATTTGTGTGTCGTGATTATTTACGACTCAATACTGGACGGGACATGCGGGCTGACCTAGTCACGGCTCAATACAGAATGAGATATGTGAATCATTGCATGTTATATTATTTCTTTATTTTATAATTTTTTTAATGTTCTTTTCTAATTTCCACAGATTTTTAATATTTTTCTAATTATTTTTCTATAACCTAACTTAAATTCGAAAAAAGATGACTTAATCATAACACAACATGATGTGAGCGAAACTATCATGTGTTAGTCACGATACGACAGAAATTTACTTCGGTAACAATGTTTTGCTGTGAAAAAGCATTATTTTCTGAATGCATGTAATTTTACGAGCGGGCTGAAGAAAAGGAAGAAATCCGGAGGAATAGGCCAGAGAAATAAAAAGAGAAAATCAATGGGCTGAAAAGATGGGCTCAGGCCCAAACAAAGAAGAGGTGGTACAGCACAAACAGAAATCGGAAATGGAGATGAGCAATGGTTTAGAACTGGAGAAGAAAAGAAATAAAGAACAGAAATTGCTGAAGTCGAAATGGTGCTAACTAATTGGAACAAGGGATGAGACGATGAGTTCGTCTGTGTTGACTCTTGACTTGGTCAACCGAGCAATTAAGATTGTATATATATATATAATAACTAAAAGAAATAAAAAGAAATAACCGTAGCTACTTTCTTGTGAAGTTTATGTCTCTCTTCCTTTCTCTTTGCTAATTCGGATTTGATATATCACTGATTCTATGGCTAATCTTACTTGTACATGCCTTTTGTCCAAAAAAAATTGAATGCAAAAAAATTTATAATAATTAACAAAATTCTTGTACTTAGTTATTACTGTATATTTTAAGTCTCATTATCATTTAAATTTATTTTTTTTGTTATTAAAATGCAAACAAGCAATTAAAGGCATCATGTAGTGTACATAAATTACAGTCTTTGGTGCTTTAACTGTCAAGAAAATTAAAAGCAATGTATAGACCAAAATGGAAATGGCGTTATAATATATAGACAAATTGTTAAAGAGAAAAGTTTATGTAAATTTCTACCAATTATTTTGTCCAAATTAAATAAAGGTACAATATAACATTGCATAAACTCAAGATAGGAACTTCTTGATTTATAGATAGAATTTTATGAATACAGGTCTTCTTACAAATCTTTAAAATTATGCATGTCCTCCTAAATACACCGAATAGAGTAATTGCTGAATGGACCTAAAATTGTTCTCTTCGCAAATAGTTCACATTTAGTTCACATTTAGTGTCAGTACTGGTACACCAGTGCATTTTGTTTTCAATTATCAGTATGGAGAACATAACCAATATCAGTGGGCACTTGGCTCCATATTTTTAACTTACCAGTATTCATCAGTAAAATTTTATACACAGGTAGTAATGAGAACTTAATTAACAGCATAATCATATTTGCAAGATTAAAAGCAGAAATAATGATATTTTTTGTAATATGAGACAGAAGGTGAATGAGAAAATTATATTTCATATTACTGATTTGTTTGTACAGTTGGCATTATATAGCCAAAGAAAGTAAAAGAGTTGTTGGAAAATAAACGGTAACTATCTATAAAAGGAATAAAGGTTGAGTAACTTTATATACCAAATTTAGTTGCTCCCTTTAATTCCTTAATTAGCCTATGATGAACTCAACCCATTAAGAATCTCTGAGGCTATTATTAGTCCCTAATACTACTTATTTTTAACAAATAAGAACATAATAATTTTTCTAAAAGGATCCCCATTGTTCTTAAAATTGCAGGTTCACCCACAGTTCTAGAATCCAAAAACTAAATACAATAATTTGCCAATTTCCTAAGTAGTCACATTAAAAATCTGCGGCACTCTGGCCATGCTGTTAGCATAATTGAATGCTTGATCTGCGCGCCATGATCCTATTATAGTAATCACACCCTTCTTTTCAACTCGTCCAGTCTTTGTTTCCCAGCTAAACAACTTCTCAGTTTTATCTTCATACTTCACCCGCACAGCTATGTAAACAAAATGTCCATCAAACCCTACCGGGCGTATGATGCGTCGCTTGTAGAATATATCAGACAGACTTTTGTGGCGCAACTGCATGCTAAGACAGAAGTCAAGCGCATCCACCATGCTGTCCCAACTTGCCACATGTACCCTATCCCAGTGGGACCCCCTAGTCAGGCTCCAAACCTCTATCCCACCACTCCAAGCACGACAACAAGTGATTTCACCAGCATAGATCCCTACATCAGTGACTCTGTTGGAATGACAAGCTGACACGTGTAGTCGGTGCCACACTAGATCTAGAGGAATAAATCAAGGAAGTGTATCAGACCAAATATCTCTTGAAGATGAATCGAGACATGTATGCGTCCTGATGGAATCTACAGAATTGGTTGATTGCTCTATTACTGGATGGTGTGTATCTTCTACCAAAAATGACTAGCTGTAGGATATGTTGCTGATTTTATTGTGTACAGGAGGGTGCGGCTGCCAATAATGATATAAGCTCTTCTTCTCTAAGAAATAGATTAACCAAGAACAATTTTATTCTTGCTGTGTTGTGTGTGTTGTAACAAAACTTATTTGAGATGAAATAAAATATTGAGAGGGTGTGTGTGTATCGTGGAGTGCGCTATAGGCGATACCACGTTAAAATCTCTGTGTTCGTTTGATCCTCTTTTCTGTGATGCTGCTGTGAATTTGACATGGTATCAGAGCGGTGATTCTAGGACCAAGCGTGTTCATCTAACTTTGCCGAAACCTCTAGCAGTACACAAAATCTCTGTTGTTGGAAGTAATGGCAGAGATACCACCTGAAAACCCTGTCAAAACTATTGAAGTAGGAGAGACTTCGACTACTACCGCTCTCCTAGAAAAATTAACCCAACTCCTCATCCTACAACAATCATCTCCTAGCACCACACCATCAGCCGAAGGATCTGCACCACCTATTTCCGTGAAACTAGATGGTACCAACTACGGGCTGTGGTCCCAGGTGGTAGAAATGCACATCAAAGGATGGGATAAGTTGAGACACATCACTGGGATCCCTGGTCAACCGCTGCCAACAGATCCTCTGTTCCGAAAGTGGAGTATTGATGACTCAATCGTGAAGGGTTGGCTAGTTAATTCACTTGAACCGAGGCTAATTGGCAACTTCATCCGCTTTCCAACCGCAAAAGATGTTTGGGACGCAATAGCTACGACATTCTTCGACGGCAACGATGCATCTCTAGTGTATGATTTAAACAAGAGGGTTGCAAAGCTCAAGCAAGAGGGTGGGCCCGTTGAAGGATACTACAGCAAGTTGCAAACTCTTTGGCTGGAGATAGACTTTCGACGTCCGAATCCAATGGAGCACCCCAGCGACATTGAAAGGTTTAACTCTTATATTCAGGAGAGCAGAGTATATACCTTTCTAGACGGGCTTGACGATCGCCTTGACAATGTGAGAGCCGATGTGCTGCAAATGAACCCGTTCCCTACTGTCGAGCAAGCCTTTGTGCGGGTTCGAAGGGAAGAGATGCGCCAGGTGGTAATGGTGAAGGGAGATGAAGTGGGAAACAATCCAATGGTCTTGGTGTCGCGTGGGTATAAGCCGGCTGAGGTAAATCTGACTTTTACTAAAACTGGACCGAACTATGAAAAAACTCAAACAAAATATGGTTGTACTCATTGTGGGGGTTCGAAACATACTAGAGAAAATTGTTTTAAGTTGATTGGTTACCCCGACTGGTGGAAAGACCAAAAAAGACGGAAACAAGATGGTCAAAAGGGGCGTGCAACAGTAGTGATTTCTGGACCAGCAGAACCGAACCAGAAAGGCAGCAACCTTGGGTCTGAGCAGCTGACCAAACAGACCCAAACCAGCTCGGGTCAGGTTGCTAACTCGGGTAAGATCAGTGGAGCTGCACATGCTACAACGACAGTGCCTTCGGACCGGTTAGTTTTGAGTTCTAATTCTGGGACAGCAGGTAAACAATTGGCTCAAGGTAATATTTCAATTTCTGAGAATAATTGTGATGTCCAAAAATTGCAAAATTGGGTGATTGATTCGGGAGCAACTGATCACATGACCTTTTCAGAAAAAGACTTGGTAAACATTACTGACCCAAGGAAGAATGGGATTCTAAATGCAAATGGCATTTCTTATCCCGTGAAAGGAACGGGCGATGCACCTATTTCTCAATCGTTAACTCTTAGAAATACCCTGTTTGTGCCATCTTTATCTACTAGACTGATATCGGTTGGTCAGATTACAGAAGAATTGAACTGTGCAGTCGTAATGTTTCCTGATTTTTGTATCTTCCAGGATATCCTGACGAGGGAAATTATTGGGCGTGGTACTAAGCGGGGAGGATTGTATTACTTGGACAACTTGAAGTTGGGACAGACATGCCTTGCGAGGAGCGAATCTGAAAGTTTGAAGGAAAAAGTGTGGTTATGGCATAGGAGACTAGGGCATCCCTCATTTGGGTATATGAGAAAGTTATCCCCTACTTTATTTTTGGGTTTAAATAATGAAGAATTTGTTTGTGAAATCTGTATTAAGGCCAAGAGCCATCGTGCAACTTATCATGCTAGCCTAAATAAAAGTCTTTTTCCTTTTGATTAGGTTCATACCGATGTTTGGGGTCCTTCTCCAGTTGTATCCAAATCTGGTTATAGATTGTTCATTCTTTTTACTGATGATTGTACTCGTATGACATGGCTTTATCTTCTTAAGTCCAAAGATGAAGTACCCAAAGTATTCCAAAATTTATACAAGATGGTAAAAACACAATTTGAGAAAGAAATAAAGGTGGTTAGAAGTGATAATGGTAGGGAATACATTAACAGAAATCTACAAGATTTTTTTAAAGACAAAGGAATAGTGCATGAAACCTCGTGTGTAGGAACACCACAACAAAATGGAATTGCAGAACGAAAAAATAGACATATCTTTGAAACCGCTAGATGACTTCTGTTTGAAAACCATGTACCACACGTTTTTTGGGATAATGCTGTGTCCACTGCGGTATATTTGATCAATCGTTCTCCTACAAAAACCAATGAGTTCAAAACTCCGTTACAAAGACTAGCTGATCATGTCAACATCCCTTCCATTTTAAATGTCCCCAAAAATATTTGGATGTATCGTGTATGTTCATGTTCAAAAGAAGTTTCGTTCCAAAGTAGAACCTTGTGCAGAAAAGTGTGTATTTTTGGGTTTTGGATCACACCAGAAAGGGTATAAATGTTACAACCCATCAACTCGGAAATTTTACACAACAATGGACGTAACCTTTATTGAAAATGAACCTTATTTTAATAAACACCAAGTTCCTGTTCAGGGGGAAATGGGGAATGAACCCGAACTGCTGTTTAGTAGTATAGCTGGTATAGCTGATCTGAATTTTGAAACATCTGATAACATGGGTTTGACACATGCCATAGCTGACCCGAACTCAGTGAACCAAAACCTGAACTCAGCTGATTCGAAATCAGTTGATCCGAACTTAGAACATCCGAATTCAGTAAACCAAAACCCAAACTCAGCAAACCCAAGTCCAGAATACCCGAGCCCAGACTCAGGTCTGGTCAGAGAAGGGTTTGAAAATGCCGCACCTAAGGACACACTTGACGATAGGAGTCAGAGACCGAACCTTGCTCGGTTAGACCATACCGAGAGTGAACCTAATGCTGAAGAATCAGGAATAAACTTCTGGATAGAAATGGATGTGAGTAATGAAGGAGTAATACAATCTGAACCGCAACCACATGGCTAAGAGTCTCCCGGGGATATCCATGAGGTAAGTTCACAGAACCCAAATTCTATTATACAATCTAAATTACCATCAAGAACCAATCGAGGTAAACCGCCAAAAAGGTACATCCCAGAAGATGGAACAAGCAAAGAAATAAACTACCCTATTGCAAATTACACAACAACTGACCAATTGTCTGAACCCTTAAAAAGTTTTGCACATCAAGTCGCGTCAGAAGGTGTACCAGAAAGGGTAGAGGAAGCTATTAAAGATCCAAAATGGGTAAAAGCAATGGAAATTGAAATGGATGCACTGGAGAAAAACCGAACTTGGAAGGTAGTGGATTTACCCGAGGGGAAGAAAACTGTGGGGTGTAAATGAGTATATTCTATAAAATACAATGTAGAAGGAAAAATTGAGAGATATAAAGCACGACTCGTAGCTAAAGGGTATACCCAGACTTATGGAATTGATTTTCAAGAAACTTTCTCACCGGTTGCAAAACTAAATACTGTGCGAGTTCTCTTATCTCTTGCAGCGAATTTTGATTGGCCACTACACCAATTTGATGTGAAGAACGCTTTTCTACATGGTGATCTAAAAGAAGAGATTTACATGGACCTTCCACCTGGGTACCAATGCTCTGAAACAAAGGGAAAGGTGTGCAAATTAGAGAGGTCCTTGTATGGCCTGAAACAATCTCCTAGAGCATGGTTTGGTAGGTTCTGCAGCGCAATGAAGGGGTATGAGTATGACCAAAGCAACTCGGATCACACCCTGTTCTTCAAACGGAATCAAGGTAAACTTACGGTGCTAATTATATATGTGGATGATATGATTATTACTGGTAATGATCATGAGGAGATCAAATTGCTAGAGACAAAACTGTCTAAAGAATTTGAAATGAAAAATTTGGGTGGCTTGAAATACTTCCTAGGAATTGAAGTAGCTCGAAGTAACAAAGGTATTTTCCTCTCTCAAAGAAATTACATTCTTGACTTACTTGCTGAGGTTGGGATGCTAGAATGCAAACCAGCTGACACACCAACGATCCAAAATCACAAGTTGGGGTTAGACCCGAATCAGAGTCCAGCAAACCGAGAAAGGTACCAAAGGTTAGTTGAAAAATTAATTTATTTATCTCATACTAGACCTGATATAGCTTATGCAGTGAGTGTGGTTAGCCAATTCATGCACTCTCCAAGCGAAGAACATATGGAGGCGGTAATGAGAATTCTTAGGTACCTGAAAGGCGCTCCAGGAAAAGGGATAATGTTTGAGAAACATGGACATCTCGAAATAGCTGGCTATACCGATGCAGATTGGGCAGGAAGTGTGAGTGATCGCAAGTCAACTGCAGGTTACTTCACATTCGTGAGCGGAAACCTAGTCACTTGGAGAAGTAAGAAACAAAATGTGGTAACCTTGTCTAGTGCCGAAGCAGAGTTTAGGGGAATGGTAAAAGGTATCTGTGAATTATTGTGGTTACGAAGACTTTTAACTGAACTTGGTTTTGAACCAACCAGTGAAATGAAATTGTTTTGTGATAACAAGGCTGCAATAGACATTTTCCATAACCCGGTACAACATGACAGAACGAAACACATTGAAAGAGATAGGCACTTTATCAGAGAAAAAATAGACTCAAAGATTATTGAAATTCCGTTTGTAAGATCAGGTGAGCCGTTAGCAGACATGTTAACCAAAGCTGTATCAAGTAAGGTGTTTAATGAGTCTCTTATCAAATTGGGTATGGTTGATATTTACGTGCCAACTTGAGGGGGAATGTTGGAATGACAAGCTGACACGTGTAGTCGGTGCCACACTAGATCTAGAGGAATAAATCAAGGAAGTGTATCAGACCAAATATCTCTTGAAGATGAATCGAGACATGTATGCGTCCTGATGGAATCTTCAGAATTGGTTGATTTCTCTATTATTGGATGGTGTGTATCTTCTACCAAAAATGACTAGCTGTAGGATATGTTGCTGATTTTATTGTGTACAGGAGGGTGCGGCTGCCAATAATGATATAAGCTCTTCTTCTCTAAGAAATAGATTAACCAAGAACAATTTTATTCTTGCTGTGTTGTGTGTGTTGTAACAAAACTTATTTGAGATGAAATAAAATATTGAGAGGGTGTGTGTGTATCGTGGAGTGCGCTATAGGCGATACCACGTTAAAATCTCTGTGTTCGTTTGATCCTCTTTTCTGTGATGCTGCTGTGAATTTGACAGACTCCTTTTATAACCTTTCCTTCAATCACCGGCAACGATAGGGACCCTGTTATATCCCTCTTTACATCATACCACAGAATGTACTTTCCACAACGCCAATATATCAACCCCTTCGCGCACAATGCTTTAGCCGCTTCTGAAATCGTGTCTATATATATGCTCTGGCTCGAACGGGTCCATTTTCCGGTGTCTGAATGAAAGACGTCAAACTTGTACATGAGACCATCCCTTTGCTTTTGCAGCAGAGGGTCCACAATAGTGAATCGATCAGGCAACTCGCAAGGATCATACACTAGACCCATTTCAATGCGGCAATATTTCTTCCCGACAACATTTGGTACAAACGCCGTATCTTTCGTAGCAGGATTACACACACAGAGGGACATCTTGCCTCTAAATTCACCGAAAAGGAGAAGTAGGCCATTTGTGGAGGAGACTAGAATGATATCACGAGAGTTAGGATTGAGGAAATCGAGCGATGGGTCGGGGACACCTACAAGTTTTTTGTTGGAGAAGAACGATAACCCGCTACGCGTCATGTAAACCAAGCCGCTTGATGAAGTGTCCGCTGAGCGGGATTGTTCGGCAGCAAATTCAGCATCTGTGCTGCTGAGAGAATACATTTCCTTAGAAATGCATTTGCATCTGTTGAGATATTTGGAAGGGAGACGAGGTAAGATTTTTTAGTGAATTAGATGAACAGGAAGGTCTTTGAGCCTATTGATAGAAGGGGGAGGCACCATGCTGTAGGAAAATGGCGATCAGAGAGGGAGAAGCGAGAGAGAGAGAGAGGAGCGTATGGGTTATATAAATAACGGACCCTAACTCTAATTATTATTATTTTTGCTTATAACCCTAACTCTAATTATTGAAATATGTATGAAAGTAGTAAATAGAGAAGCATTTAATTTAAGGAAGAATTGAAACGCTACTTCTATTTTTCTGTCAAAATATCCTATTTGTTTATTTCTTAAGCTATGTATATTTTTGTTATTTTTGTCTTGTTTCCTTATTTAATTTAAAACTGACAATCTGTTAATAATTAATTAACTGTTTTTAGCGTGTAAACTGAAATGAAGGACCAGTGTTAGCATTCATTGCTGAAATAATTACGACTATTAATTAGCATCTAATCTTAGCGTTTCAATCCAGTTTATTACTTAGCTTTGTGAAAAATGACAAATTTTGTGATTTCCTTAATTAACAGGCCTATATTATGCACTATTGGATAATACCTAGCTAAAAGATGAAAAATTATTATACAATGATTACTTTGAAAATTTTGACAATTATTTTCATATTATATACAATTAAATAATGTTTCATGATGTGTCAAGGATCGTTAATTTTTCAAATTATATATATACAATTAATTGATGCCTCATGCAATTCAGAATATGCAAAACAGTCATGTGGTTCAAGTCAGATCCAGTGCAATATCTGATTGTGTAGAATTAGATCTGAGTCATCCGTTTTAATCTGGCATGAATCTCAAAGCAGGCTCCCTATATTACAAATAGGCACCAAAATGGAGTAGAACTAGGGTGTTCTTAAGCTCACCAAATTCCTTTGTGAGCTTAATTCAAAAATATATTGAATTGGCTTCCAATAATGCATCCAAACCGTTGAAACCGATTTACTTCACGAGTGATACATTTACATGTCAAACTTATAAATTTTCGAGCAAATTTAGTATAAAGTCAAGCGGTAAAAAAAAGATAGTTTATAATTTAATTTTAATGTGTTCATTTTTCATTATTTTTTTACCGCTTGACTTTATATTAAATTAGATTGAAAATTTAAAAACTCATCACTCGTGAAATAGATCGGTTTCAACAATTTGGATACGTCGCTTGAAACCAATTTGATAGGCTTTTGAGTTAAGCTCACAAAGAGACTTGGTGAGCTTAAGAACACCTAGTTCAACTCCCAAATTAATTTTGGCCTAGCTGTAGCTATTCTACATTGTCAGGTACCTTAGAGGATAAATATTCACTTGAGGCACGGGTCAGTGCACCAATCGAATTGATCGCGCTCTGAATGAACACCTGAGACCCATTTTCGAGTCCTTTTCTTTTCTCTAAATTACTTGTAAATGAGCTAAATACTTAGGAAATACATCACCAATGAACTTTACATTCAGGCTGCAATCTTTGTATTATGAAGGAACCTAAATAAATAATGTATTGTGCTTCTATTTGGTAGCATTTCCTCACCAATGAGACTAATTGTACCTGACCCGGTAGAATGAGATATGAACCATTTATTTTATTCTGTCACAAATCTTAAAGACCTTGTGCAATGAGACTCGAGTACCTGAGAGGATATTCTTCGCAATGAGACTCCTTTGTATTTTTGGAGTTCTCTACTGTTACACATCTTTCTATTTTTTTTGTCACAGTTGAATGATTTATTTTAATGAAAATGGGTAATTGGATAACCAGTTGATGAGCAAGGAATATTTCATACTGCAATTGTTCTTTGAAAAGATGGAAATTCAAAACATAACCCCCACAAATCACCACAACTAGTTAAAATAATGAATACTACTACACTTCGTAAACAAAATTGAACAAACTGTTACTTTACTGGATACATTACATTTTCACTTAAACTGAATTGAAAACTGATATATATATATATATATATATATATATATATATATAGAGAGAGAGAGAGAGACAGAGAGACAGAGAGAGAGAGAGAGAGAGAGACTAAGGTCAAAGTGGTAGTTCCAAGGCCGTGGAACTACCAATTCGGTTTTTACATTTTCAAAATCCAAACAGTCGATTCAAAGCATTCAACATAATGTCTATATTAAAATGTGCTTGGCGATCAAATTTATATTTTTTTCACTATTTATTTAGTATTTTACAAAACTGGTGTTTTTCAGTGGTCCATAATTAAATACACGGTGGAATTTGAGTCAAAAGAAGAACGAATAAAATGTCCTGTTACAGTTCATATTACTTTTGTTTATCTTTGTTTAATTAATATCTGTTGATATTCAAATGCAATTCACTCACATTGGTCACAACTCAAATTGGTACCTTTTATAACCAAAAGATTCTGAAAGTAATGTATTTAGCATAATGGAGATTGGCTCTTTTACCCCAACTTTTCCTCCCATTATTTCATACTCTGTGGTGGAGCAGCAGAGAAAAGTTTACAACTTTTCATTTTCGTACCAATGCTAAGGGCTCTACAGCGATGTATACAATATGCATAGAATCAATTTTATGGTTCTATCATTTAGCATTAATAATTAAGATAATAACCGATGTAAAGGAAACAAATATTATGTAGTGATCTAATTTTTCTAATACATAGTACGATAAAGGACATACGACTTTCATATTAATTACCTTGCAATACTTCTGAATTATAAATTTAAAATGTAATCAGTTTCAAGGAAAGCATGCAAGAATTTGAGAATACAATGTCAGAAAATTAAATTAAATTTAGAGCCTACGGAGATATGTATTAGGACATTCATTCCTAGCATTTGTATTAGTGGTATTGATAAGAAAATACCTATGATATATACCCCGATACTTCATATATGGTCCCGTATCCGATACGTATCGAATTGCCATATCAATATCCGTATCTTATCACCCGATACTCATATCGTGTTGAAAATTGCCATATCGTCATATCTTGTACGTATCG